>CAUYPK010093987.1:0-15475 GCA_963574355.1 Loris lydekkerianus
CCACAAAACACCCCCTGTATTGGTTACCTTATTTTTTTACAAAAAACAACCGACCGGGCCAGCGTACAAAAAAAAAAAAAAAAAAAAAAAAAAAAAAAAAAAAAAAAAATCCTTCTTTTAATTTGCATATTTAAATTTCAAAATGAATACACGTGAAAATTTAAAAATCAATACAGAATAAAAAATAAAACTGCTAAATTCCTTGTTAACCCTGCCGTTTTTCCAGAGGTAACCACCGCTAACAATATCTACTTTGCATCTTTTCCAAGGTACTGTGCATGTGCACTTACATGTGGGAGCTCATTTGCGTAAATATACATAGATAGAAATAGTCAGTACTTATTTATCTATTCTTTTAGAGACACCCACGCTAAATAGCTCACTACAGCATTGAATTTCAGGGACCAGGCCATCATCCCACCGTGGGCTCCTGGGTAACTGGGACCACAGGCACTTGCCACCACGAAACATGACCCAGGTCTCCTCACATGTACTACTTCATTAGTGTAAACTACCCGACGTGGCCCAAGAAATCCTGATGCACAAATACCCTCTACTGGACAGGGCATTCCAAACAGGTAGACATTCTCTCCCAGGAGCCCAGAGGACACTCTCTCTCTTTTTTTTTTTTTTTGAAATGTGCAGCGTTTGCCTCCCCCAGACCTGAGTTGAATCTTTTAACTGCAACACGCACCTTCCTGGTCATTGACCCACAAAACTTAATGGAGTTCAATCTTAAAGTTGAAATATTCACCTAGAATTTATCGGGATCTTTCATAAGCCAGTCGTTTTTATGCTGTCTTCATTAACAAGTGAATTAGCTCTAAAAAATAGATAAACACAAAAAGTGCAGTGACTAGAACTGACAAAGGTCACAGTGGGGAGGGAATTAACATTTCATGCTCTTTTTCATGCCAGAAAGTTGCCTAGATTAATGAGCTGTGGGAATTTTTATGCTAAAAAATATGGTCCTTCCTCTATCTGGCTTGAATTCACATCCTTGATCCCCTCAACACATACATGAGCCAGAGCCTTCCCAGAGCAGGCCGTGGGCCAGGGCAGCTGTGGGCACTGGCAGCCGTGCAGGGGAAGCTGGTGGGTGGCCTGGTCCAGCGGTGCCCCTGCTCCACCCAGCGTGCCCCTGGCATGGTTTAAACCCTGAGGAGATGCTGGTTCCCAAACCCATCCCAATCACTGGGCATCGGGTGAGTCAGGCCAGTGACACCCTCCGCATGGGATCCAGGCCAGGCGGACTCCATAGTTACCCACATACAGGCTGGGATGTGGGGAAGGGCATGTCTCCAAGGGAAAAGGAGCAAAATGAATTCTAGCCTGTACCCCACTTGCCAAATTTTGAGCACTGCCATACAGGGTACTATCCTTTTGGCAGGAGAGTCACCTTTTATCCTATCCCCACAAAGTCACCATATGGGCTAATGGAGCCCCTTTATTCCAGTGAACATGAGCACACTTTGGGGCTGCTTCAAATTGGCCGAAGGGTGTATGATTATAATCTTCCTCTTCTTCATAGCGTCCTTCTTGAAGAGACAAGAGATTGAATTTGAACTCTGATGTATGCTGGAGTAAACGGAGGCTCAATGAATGCCCAGCTTTGAGGTTTGCTCCCCCCAAAATCATCATTCTATGTAACAGTTCTGAGTTTCTGCTAATATCCTAATGCCCATGAGAATATCAGTGAGGAGCCAAAAAACTGTCAGAATTCTGATGAGACATCACACTTCCTGCCAAAGTAACAAAGCTCTTAGTGTTAATGTCAGGTTGTATGGCACAGAGTTTTGAATCTACTCCAATACACATGAATTTTTTGGCAGAGTCCTGTCAATGTGGGTTGATGTATTAACGATGCCCCTCACAGCCTCATCTTTTCCTGTGTGTCCTTTTTTGATTTTTTTTTTCAAAACAGTAATTATACCTACCTTGTAGATGGATATAACTTTGTGACCACACTTATCCTGTCCACACACAGTGATCTTTTCCTCCCAATACAGCCTATTTCCATAAGGAATAGGTCTTGCATCCTATTCTGTTTCCTTAAAACAATTAAATGTTTTCAAAAACGCTTGTGTCGACAGGAATATTTTTCAAGGAATTTAGGGCATGTTGTCTATTTGATTCTTGCTATTATAAGAGCAATGTCTCTTTTTTCTTTTTTTACACCATCAGCTTTTTCCTTCCTCCTCTTTTCTCTTAATGATCGAGGATAATTATTTTTAAGTATACCTATGCTATCTCTGAAAATGTTCACATTTATCTTTTCTCTGTTTTCCTCCGAAATAAATACCATTCCCAAATAATTCTGCATTTTGATTTTTGTTTTCATTTACTCACCGACTTAGTCTAAAATGGGTTTTGTATCACATAGCCGTTAGAATTGTCATTATTGTTAGGAATATAGGCCCCACTTAAAAATAATTAGGTAAACACAACTATATTATCATTAACACAATCATACTATACTTCATTATAGTTGCCATGGCATTAGCATTAATAACTATCAAAGGGTAAAGTAATAGACAATATTTTAAATTATGTGATTTCCAACATGCACATATGCACACTGAAAATGTACATTCAAACTTGCATTATAGAATCCAGATCAGATTCCTGTTGTGCTCCTTACTGTGCAGAAACATCCGCCCAGCACTCAGCTTTATGCCTTCTCCTCAGGAGAACCACCCTCACGCCCCACCTGCTATTTTGATACTTGTGGGGGGTACAGTCTAGTCAGGCTCAGGCCTCCTTGATTAGGCTGCCCGAGCTGAGGGGACAGCATTTGATCATAATTCAGGAAAGGCATATTTGTGGGAGGCGGAGATAACACAGTCCATTGACTATGCCTTGTGATGCCCCAACTTGATACAATGTTAGAATCTGAATCTAAGAAAATAAAAAGCCAGTGTGCCCTTTTTCATGGTCCCTCCAATATCAGACTCTTAAAGTAAACTGTTAAGTGCTGGGTCACCCCAAACTGTGGTTTAATCTTTCAAATCTTTATACTGCTGTATTTATATTTTTGAAACAATGTGCAGAGATATTAAGAAATAGTGAAGATTCTAGGTATATGGAGATAACTCAGTGGTCGATTTATCTGAAACTAAGCATGTGCAGAAATTTATATCTTGAGATCCATTAAACCTGGTGAGGTCAGTAAGCCTGTAATGTAATAACAGAACCAGAAACTCAAACTTGCCAGTGAGAAAATACGTTAACATTGCTGATCTTTACACTTAATGTCTTAGCTCAATACATGCTGGTACATTTTCAGATCTGTGACCAAGGATATCCTTGATATTCAAATAAATATTCTTTTTTTTTTTTTTTTTTTTTTGAGACAGAGTTTCAATCTGTCATTATGGGTTGAGTGCTGTGGCTCCTCAGCTCACAGCAACCTCAGATTTTTTTATTCAATGGATTCTGTGACTCAGCTTGCTGAGTAGCTGGGCTGACAGGTGCCTGCCACAAGACCTGGCTAGTTTTTCTATTTTTTTAGAGGTGGGGTCTCACTCTTTCTCAGGCTGGTCTTCAACTCCTGAGCTCAAACTCTAGCTTCAGCCTCCCCAGGTGCTAGGATTACAGGTGAGAACCACCACACCTGGCCAAAGAAACATTCTTGTTTTCCTCTTTGGACTATAGATGTTTGTTTTATTTTACTTTTATGGAACTGACCAAAAGTTGACAAATTTTACTTTCATTTTGTTAAGTGACGACTACCGAGGAGAAAGCTTTAGATTTTATAACCAGTTGTCATTAGTACACAGAAATCTTCCTTCCTACAGAAATCCTCCCAGGAGAAGAGAACATTTAAATACAATGATTCCGAAGCAAGAATTCAGTAAATGATAGTTCAAAGCCTTGACTGCAGTTTTTCACATAACACAGAGTTCAAAGCAGCCTTATCTGGGATTCAGGAACATGATATTTTGAACCTGTCCCTCCTCCTTAAATCTCCCTTCCTCTTGCACAGCTTGGTTACTCCCTGTCTGCTGAGTGACAGGCTCACCTGTCTTAAGACGTCTTTGATCACCCAGCTGAAATGTCAGCCTGGGACGCCGTCGGTTTTCTTGCTTTACTTTCCTCAGTATTTCTTCTCCTGTTTCTCCAAAGTCTTCTCTGCGACAAACCTCCTATTCATCTTCTTTAGGCAACTAGTAGCCAACCGTCCAAGAAACCTCAGACCAGGCAGGTGAAGGCAGAATTCTCCTCACACGTGAAGGCCCATGGTGTCTGTGAGGCATTATCAAAAACTGGATTCAAACAATACCATCAAACAAATAAAAGCACGTTGAATCAAAGGAGTGTGGAGGGAGAAGGATGCAGGTCTTCATTGTTGTGGTAATGAAGACTGGAGAACATTCACTTGATGAGTTGTAACATTTTTCAAGATTTAAGATAAGTGAGAACTTGGTGGAGGAAAGGAGAGAAAAATGACCGGTCATGTTGTTACCAGAATTCCTCTGCCTGGTCCTTGATCTTGTGAAATCAAAGAATGAACTCAGCACCATCACGAATAAGTGACAGGACAGGTTTTATCACACAGGAGGAGAAGCCTCCAGCACAGAGGACAGGGCCGTGGGGTCGCCTATTCTAGTTCTGTCTAGGGGTTTACATGCAGTTTCTCTTTACCCACAGGCAGGGAGGTTTGGGGACATGGAATGTATGTCTAAACTATGTCACAAGTGTTGGTGCCAGAGGCCTGTGGGCAGACATCAATTTTAAAACTACACGATTATGTAGGAATGGGGCTTTGTTTGGGGTGGGCCACTCCTCCCCAGGAGGGGCGGCTTAGATGGAACATTGACCAGACTATTTGATGAACCTGCTAGGGCCCAGAAAAAAATGGGTCCTATGTCCCTACATCAAGACACACTGGGTATTTGTTTGTTAAACACTGCCATAGATCCCATGAAATTAGTTTGGTTTTAAGAAAAGTGGAAAGGTTAGTATCAGAAGATACTCTCGAAATACACACTAGTTAATTAAAAACTTTATTCTCAGGAAACAAACAAAAAAATGCATCACTAGCCTCAGATATCCTATTTTCATTTTTGTTTGTTTTCTGCATGCCAAAGTTAGTTTCAAATTTTCAGTTGAAAAATGTATCCTCTGTCCTACAATTTCTTTTGGAAATCAGCTAAAAACTAGCCCAGTTATCTTTCACTCTCAGGAGATAAGAGCAAATACACAGACATGTTCTGTCTTGGTTTCTAAATAGCTGGGACCAACATTCAACCTTCCTACTATAATAGAAACAGAGTGTTCTCTTGCCTAATAAATACACTGTAGTAGGTTCTATATCTTTGCCTATGAAACAGAAAGGAAGGTGATTTGTTTTAATTTTATGGGAAGGGAATTAGCCTAATATCTGTATATAATTAGAAGCTCAGTGAATGGCTTTTGAAGCTAGACGTATTATCAATGGTGGCACCCCTCAAATCCCTGGCTTGATTTTAAGTGGAATATAATAAAAACATTCTTTTACTTTAAATAATCATGCCATACTATTCTTCACCATGAGTAAGCTTCTAGAGAGATTAAAGAACCACTGTAGACGATGTTTGACAAGAAATTACATTCTGGATCACGCTATGGATATGGTGGGACGGTTTTTAATTTTCAGAGATCATATAAATTAAATAGCAATGTATTTGCTTTGTTAAAGAATTCCAGTGAGGTTTCATACATCTAAATATAAACATATTGTCATCTCATTTGTTGCTAATGTGAAAAGTTTTATTATTACCTGCTTTTTTAAATTTCTGTCTACAAATTAGGAAAAAATCAAGTGAAGAGCTTGAAAGTGTGGGTACCTCAACCAGGCTGGCTGTGGTTGAGGCTGATAATAGCAGTGCATTCCTGAAAAGACTGATGAGGTGAGTTAATGTTACCAGTGCTTCTTACATGTTCAAAACCGTGCCTAGCCAATTCTCACAGAATCAGTTATGTAAATTCAATATTATTATTACATTTTAGAATCGATGTCTGTTTCAGTTAATTATTTTTAAAAATACATTTCAAGGCCGGGCACGGTGGCTCATGCCTGTAATCCCAGCACTTTGGTAGGCCGAGGTGGGTGGATCACATGAGCTCACGAGTTCGATACCAGCCTGAGCAAGAGCCAGACCCTGTCTCTACTAAAAATAGAAAAACTAGTTGAATGTTGTGGTGGGTGCCTATAATCCCAGCTACCAGGAGGATGGATTGAGCCCAAGAGTTTGAGGTTGCTGTAAGCTACAATGCCACGGCACACTACTGAGGGTGACAAAGTGAGACTCCATCTAAAAAAAAAAAAAAAAAAAAAAAAATTTTGAATCTTTCAATAAGACATATTACAGGGATACAGAACTAAACGTTATTTTCTGACAACATGAGTAACATTTTCTAAGGTCTTAAAGCTTCTATTTTTACTGTTAAGAAGTTTGTTGTCAAACTAATTGATTTTCTTTGGAGATTCTCTCTCCTCCACCTCCAAATCACACACACATTCTCCTTTTCTCTATAGTGCTTTATTAAAATTTAATTTTTAGGTTATAGTACCATGCTATAGGATATTAAAGGAACATACAAAAATCAGCAATGTTTCTACCCAGTACAAGTGAGCTGTCTCTAAAGCAAATCAAGAAAACAATTTCATATTTAATAGCTTCAAAAAAATACCTAAGAATAGACTCGGTGCCCGTAGCACAGTGGTTGAGGCACTGGCCATATACACCAAAGCTGGCAGGTTTGAACCCAGCCCAGGCCTGCTAAACAATAATGAAACTGCAACAAAAAATGACTGGGCATTGTGGCGGCCACCTATAGTCCCAGCTACTTGGGAGGCTGAGGCAAGAGAATCGCTTACGCCCAAGAGTTTGAGGTTGCTGTGAGCTGTGACGCCACTCTACCCAGGGAAACACAGTGAGACTCGGTCTCAAAAAAAACAAAACAAACAAAAAAAAACCCCTAAGAATAAATTCAACAAAGGAGGTGAAAGATCTGATTTACAGGAAAGACTGTAAATCCCTGATAAAGGATACTGAAAACAATAGGAAAGATAGACTATGTTCGCAGCGTGGAAGCTTTAAGATTGTTAAAATTCCCACACTACCCAAAGTGATCCACAGATTCAATGCAATCTCTATGAAAATACCAGTCATGTGTTTTCACAGAAATAGAAAACAAATCTTAAAATCTATGTAAACCCACAAAAGTACAGCGACGGCTCCTAACATTTGGTTTCTACAGGCATGTAATATATTGTCTGTCCCTCCGTCCACTGTCAGTCTATTTTCAGGGTGATTTATCATCTTTTTGCTTCAGCTGCACCTCTCCTGAGCATTTGTTGCAAGCCCAGTCTAATGGTGGTGACTGCCCTTACTTTCCTGTTCTGGGAAGGACTGTGTTTCTCCATTGCTCCAGCGTAACTTTCCTGGGTATAATATTCTTGACTGAATTTTTTTTTTTTTTTTCCAGCACTTTGAGTATATCATCCCAATCTTTCCTGTCTTATAAAGTTTCAGTTAAGAAACCTGCTGATAGTTTACAGGGAATTACCCTATATGTGATGTAACTTTTTTTTTTCTTTGTCTTTAACATTTGAAAGTTTGACTATAATGTGACACAGAGAGGACTTTTTTTAAGTTGAATCTATTGGGGGAGTTTTGAGCGTCTGGGATGTGAATATCCATATATCTCTGAAGATGGAAATCCTTCAGTCATTGTATTAAATAGGTTTTCTGTCCCTTCCTCCATCTCTTTTCCTTCAGAATCTCCATAATGTAAAGATTAGTTAGCTTAATGCTGTCACATAAGTCCTGTAAGCCTTATTCAATATGTAATATTATTATTCTTAAAAAATAAAAAATAAAATAAAAAACTCCAATTGGCTTATATTAAGAGATCATTCTTCAAGTTTAGATAGTCTTTATTCTGTAGATTCAGTTCGGGTTAAATTTCTCAGTTGCATTTTTATTTCATAAATTCTTCTATTCCAACATGTGTTTTCTTCTTACATAATATCTGTCTTTTTGTTAAATTTCTCATTCAGATCATGAATTGTTTTTGTGATTTTATTAAATTGCTTATTGATGTTTTCTTGTATCTCATGGAGTTTCTTGAGATTATTATTTTTAATTATTTTTCAGGCATTTTATAGATTTCCTTTCCTTTGAATTCTATTTATGGAGAATTTTTGTGTTCCTTTGTAGGTATCATGTCTCTCTCTCTCTCTCTCTCTCTCTCTCTCTCTCGTTTCTTGTATCCTTTACATAGATATCTGTGTAACTGGTGAAACATTTACCTCTTTCAATTTTATGGAGGAGCTTTCATGGGAACAAACTTATTCCTATACATGGTTTCCAGATTCTGGGGTGCTGGCTGTACAGGAGGCAAGACTTCTCTTCTGAACAGGTGTAATTGTGGTGTCTGTGCCATCATGCAAAACCAGCAGTAACTGTAGGTGTGCCAGCGGTCCAAGCCTGAGTGTCTGTAGCAGCAGTGAGGCAGATTTGTGAGGGATGAGCTCGCTGGCTGGCATTCATGTTGGAGCACAAGTGCACACAGTGGGTCAGCAGGCACAAGGTCTCCCTCACCTGCATGTGCACACAGCAAGTCAGCACACTCAAGATCTCCCTCACCTGGGTGCAGTCGTGTCTCTCAAGCTGTCAGGTTGGACACTAGTGGGAAAGCCAGGGGACTGGCTCTCTGAGGCCATGTTATCCAGGTTGGTTCTCAGGCTGAGGGTGTGGGTTCAAGGGAAGGTCTTCCAGGGGTGGGGCCATCCAGTTGCTTCCGTAGCTGGGTGTGCCGGGTGAGCTTGCTGGACAGTCAGTCCTGCCAGGTTGTTCCTCCTGCCAGAGGCATGGATGTTCAGATGTTTGTTTGGGTTGGGGGTTGCCTCACAGGGAAAATACACTAAATCGTTTCTATGGGGCTCACAGCACTAGTGTCATAATTATTCTTGGATCTAAGCTCTGAGCGACCAGGGTCATGACATTATAGCCACCTGTGTAACGGAGATGGAAAGAAGACAGATTTCAAGGCAGGAGAGACGCTCTGCTACTGGCCCCCAAGTAGGGCATGTCCCTGTGGTGGGTCCGGTGTCAAGTAGGTGTTGTATGATAGCAGCCTGGGCCGTGGCGTGTGGGTGAGCACACAAGGTGGGCCATGTGCATCCCAGGCCACTCCCAAACTGGGCTCAGGGACTATGAGGGCTGCAGCATCTGCTGTAGCAAGGACTTTGAGTGTCTGGAGAAGTAATGGAGGCCACCTGGGTCCACTTGCTCCCCCTTTTCCTTACAGTTGGACCTTCCTTCTGGCTCCAAGATGATCCTGGAAGGGGAGACAGAAAAGGGGGAGCAGACGTGGTGCTTTGCTCCTCTTCTCGAACGCCATCCTCAGGGTCTGTGCTCCACGGGAATTGGGCTGTTTCTTGGCTGCACCCCAGACCTCTCCTTCAGGAACTCTCATCAGTGGGGGGGTGGCAGTGGGAGGCAACAAGTACCGGGCACCTCTAGTGAACCATTTCCCTGATGAGAGTTTCTGTTTAATTACTGTGATTTCCCCAAGGTTGCTATTCAGTTGTTTCTCTAATCCTCTTCATTATTATTTATGGATTTCTGCTACTTGATTATATTTCTGGTATCCCTTTGTATTTCTTTAAACTGAACATTTATAATATAAACTCAATCTGTCCCACACCCTCTTCTTAATAATTTCAAAATCTCATTCCACTTTCTGTTGCTTCTTCTGGCTTTTCCTCTCCCCTTCAGTGTAGGATGAATTTCTAACTATTGTTCTTTATGTCTTTACCTAAGAGCATTACGGGAGACCTGCATTAAAGGTTCAACTCCTGAGTAGATTTCCATTGCATTAGCAGGTCACCTATAGGTATTTCAAACCCTATTTATTTATTTCTAAAGTGCATACAGAAATACATTTTTTTAATTTCCTTGAAATAAATTTTTCAATGAGGTTATAAAACACTATAAATACTATTAATTCAGAACAAGAATCTCTAGGCAGGCCATAGTTTAGTTGTAAGGTCATACGTGATATTCATCTATTAAGTGGCCTTTGTTCTGTATCAAATATGCAAATCCTGAGGGCACATTTTAATATGGGCCTTGTACTATACATCCCTTAGTTGGGTACTAAAGTTATTGACTTTTACCTTTAAGGCGTTGAAGTGGGTTCTAGAAAGAAAAATTGATCTCAGAGTAAAAAACTCTAAAGTTGATCTCAGGAAATGAAAGATTTTAGGGCAAAAGCACATTTTGGAGGTCACTTTCCTCATTTTTATTCACCTACGTTCCCACTCAGTATGACTTTGCAGATTTATTACCGCACCCGTTCCGATCTGCCTCCACTTATATTTCCTCTTTTGGTAACTTGAGAACATATTTTTTTCACAATTATATCTCTGATTTAGACTATTTTTACATATTATAATTATACTTTTACATTTGAGATGGAAACAATTTCCATTTTAATTTAACTCGTTTTTGATGTTACACAGAAAGTATTTATGTTCAAATATTTCAACAAAAGTGTCTAACATTTAAAATATGAAGGGTAATGTTGATTTCTTTATATGGATTCAAATTTTTATTAACATTGGATTTTATTACATTATGTATTGGAGTAAGTTTTATATGCCATTTGCATTAAAAAGACAATTAATTAAAGTTTCTTCAAAGCTTGGTATATGATCTTTTCACATTGGACTCCCTTATTTCACTGAACTTTTATGATAAAATTATATTTGTAGGATATACACTTATGATAATTATATTTTAGAAATGTGGAGAAAACTTGAAACCTGACTTTTTATTTATCCCCAAATCTCATTCACAAATGTATGGCAAAGTACAACTAAATAATAGATCAGAAGGTGTGTGAATGGGAAGCCTGCACAATTAGAACAGCAAAGCTTCTGAGACATTTCTAAATGACACAAACATGGTATCCTGATGACTGACATACTAGAACATAGTCACCCCACCCCAGGGCCCTCTGATGATAAGGCAGCTTTCAAGCTACAAACTGATGTTCATTGGTAGAGTTTCTCTGAGAATCTACAGGTGCAAATGATGATCAGAAGTAACAAGGGAGAAACACACTCACTGGAAAAATTGGTCCTCTCGGCTCCCAAATCTCTGTCTGTCCAATCCAACCTCAAAGTGGTGACTGAAGCTGCAGTGAAGCCAGATACACTTTGTCCAACAAATTAATTTTCCTGGAAAGTTTTGGACATGTAGATGGGAATGCAGACCCAGATTAAAGCCTTCTAATTTTGTCAACTGGGAGAAAAGGAATGAGTGTCTTCCTGCTGAAGTGAAGATCCCATCACATATATTTTTTAAATTGGAACAAAAATTTGTACAAGGGCCAGACTGTAGTTTTATTTAAAAAGCCACCAAAAGCAAATAAAAATCACAATGCCACCTATGCTAATCAAATTCATCATTCGTTACATATAGAAAATGAAAGATCAAAAAACTCAAACGTAAGAACCAATGTGAGCCTAAAAAAAAGCATCCTGTGAAAAAAAAGTACTTGAAAAGATTCTAAATTAGCACCTTCAAAAGATACTTTTTATAAAGATGTTCCACCTATAAAATAAGAAGTAGATGATTTTAAAAAGAAAAAAAAAATCAAAACTAGATCCAAGGAAGATGTCTTGATGGTTAAAAATATGATGGTCAAAATTTCTAATGTGAAACAGAAGGACTGTGATAAGGTTGAGGATCCTACATTAAAAAAAAGGGTAAATGAGGAAGGAAAGCCAAGACACGAAGGATCAATTCAGAATCGCTAATATCAACCAAAAATGACTTCTAGAGCGGATAGAAACTGGAAATAAATGAAATAAATCAACAAGTAATAGAAGGGAATTTTCCAAACTGGAGAGTAAAAGCAAATATTCACACTGAAACAACAAAAATATGAAAAGTCCTAAGAAATAGATGCACAGGTAACAATATCCCAATGTATTTCATTCACACCATCAAGAGTAAAGAATAAACCCTAAAAATATTCAGATTAAAAAAAAAAATTACCATGCACAAAGATTGGCAGCAACGTGAAAGAACATTTTTTATCCAGAATTCCATGTCCTACCAGATTCACGTAAGAGAAATAAATAAGGAATTCCTAGTTAATAACACTATTCAGAAAGCACACCCCCGTAATTTTTTTCTTTGGAAAACTTCAAAAATAAATAAATAAATAATAAACCTCAGGAAAATATTGGATCCTAGAGACAGGCTAATGAACTTCCTAAGACAAAATTTAAAAAGCACTAATTCTGAGGGTCATTGTTGCATAGTTGCGCCACAAAGTAACCATTTAACCAAAATACACTGCGGACAGAGCTGGGCTGCGCCCAGGTGAGTTCGGCACAGATGCGCTGGGCGTGGCCATTGCAGGGAGAGCTGGGCTGCGCCAGGTGAGTTCGGCACAGATGCGCTGGGCGTGGCCTTTGCAGGGTATCTAGAGGAAGCTCCAACTCAGAGGTTCCTCACCGTAAGAATCCCCACCAGGCTCAGGATTGATTGTAAGAGGCGTGGGCACCCCCCACACGCAACTGCAGCATTCCTGGAGATGGACAGTGATGACTGATGTGACTATCCTGAGCACCAGAACAACGTGCATTATGGGACGTGGATGGCTTTTCTGCCTCCCGGCCAGGGAACTGGGGTAGCCCCACTAGCCACACCTTTGCAGAGACCCCAGCCCTTTCCCGAGCTCCTCGCCCCGCATCAGGGCTAGTGAGGTGCAGGCGGGTTCTAGTGCACCTGCCTCTTATCCGTGGGTGCCGCCTACTGGCCACAAGATTGAACTGCACAACCTGGAACAAAAGCTAGGGGCTGGAGGGCACCGTAGTGTCTGTCGCCTGAGCAAAGCGAGTCCTTGGACCTCCCAGCTCTGCAGAAGGCAGGGTATCTGCTCACGTGCCCGGTACATCACTACTACACCAGGATCTGAGAAAACCACCACACGAAGGCTACCCTAGAACCAAGGAACCCGGACAGAGTATTTGCCACTGAAAGCACCCAGAACTGCAGCCAGGTGGCCGTGCACAACCTAACTTAACTATTCCTCCTCCAGGAACAAAGAATCCCATCCACACGGAAGTAAATTAAAAGATAACAAGAGGAGATGGTGTAACCATATGAGAAGAAAACTGAAACAAGGTAATATGAAAAACAGAGTTGTACAATGTCCCCGAAGGATCACACTAACTGTCCAGCAATGCATTTAAAGAACAATGAAATCTTTGAAATAATACACAAAGAATTCAAAATACTATTTTTCAAGAAGCTCAGTTCAATTCAAGAGAAAGTTGAAAAACAACACAAAGAAATTAAAAAAAAAATTAGGATATGATTTTTTTTTTAACTACTGAAGAGATATTTTTCAAAAGCCCCAAACTTATATGAATAAAAAGTTCATTCAATAAATTATAAAATATGGAGAAAATTTGTAAATAAGACTAGACCAATCAAAAGAAAGAATTTCAAAGTTTGAAAAAAGGTGTTTTGAAATAACATAATCCCGCAAAAGTAAAGAAAAAAACGAACAAAGCTTTCAAGAAATATAGGGGTATATGAAGTATCAAGATCCATGAATTGTAGGCATTCCTGAGGAAGAAGAAGAAAAATAAAAAAAGTTTGAAAAACCTGTTTGAGGGGATCATTGAAAGACACTTTCCTGGTGTTGCTAGAGACTTAGATGTCCAGATACAATATGCTGAGCAAAATCTGGGGTGATACATCACAAGACACGGAATACAGTCATCAGATGGTCTAAAGTCAACACGAAGGAGACTTCCTAAATCAGGAATAAAAACGCATCTAGTAACCTAGGAAAGAAATCCCATCAGACTGACAGAAGACGACTCAGCTGAAACTTGTAAGCCAGAAGTTGGGGCCATATTTTACTCTTAAACAAACAAACAACCTGTCACATTTTTGTGTGCTGCTGAACTATCTTCATACAGGCAAGAGAAATAAAGTATTGGGCAGACAATCAAAAGCTAAAGGAGTTTGTCCCAGATGTACCAGCCCTATAAGAAATGCTCAAAGGACTCCCAAAAATGGAAATAAAAAATTGACACTCACCATCATAAAAACACAAGAAAATATAAACTCACAGATATTACAAAGCATTTGTACAATTACGATTATAAAGCAATTAGGTAACAATCTTATGAAAGAAGCAAAATATGACATATCGATATTAACGTTGAATGCATACAAACTAAATCTTCCACTTAAAAGATAAAGATTGGTGGAATAGACGATGCAAAAAAAAAAAAAAAAAAAAAAACTGCAACCACATACTGTTTAAAAGAAACCCAGGTAACATTTACAGTAATGACATTTACAGATTGAAGTAAAGGTATAGAGAAAGATACTCCATGTAGCAGGAAAACAAAGATGAGCAGAAATAGCTGTACTGATATGAGACAAAACAAATTTTAAATCAACAACAGTAAGAGAAAATAACCAAAAAGGCCATTGTGTTGTGATTAAGGGATCGATTCTATGAGAACATGCAGCAATTCTAAATATACATGCACCCAATGCTGGAGCATCCAGATTCATAATATAAATACTACTAAACCTAAGGAAAGAGATAAATAAGTACATAATAATAGTGTGGGATATATCATTCTGCTGTCAATCCTAGATAGATCATCAAGGCAGAAAATCAGCAAAAAAGATGACCTTAAATTGGATGCTAGCAGACATTTACAGAACATTCTACCCAATAACCACAGAATATACATGCTTCCATCAGGGAACTTAGGTTAAATGCCTACATCAAAAACACAGGAAGACCCCAAGTTAATAACTGACTGTCATACTTCAAGGAACTAGAAAAACAAGAACAACCTAAGCCCAAAGCTAGCAGAGGTTAACTAATGATCAGAGGTTAACTAACTGGAATTGAGACAAAAAACCAAAAACACAAAAAATAGGAACAAGAATCAATAATACAAAAAGTTGATTCTTTGAAAAGATGAACACAATTCGTGGACTTCTGTTGGGCCCTGCCATGTGCCTGAGGCCTAGTGCAACTTCCCGAGCCTGACTAGAAGTAGATCCATGGAGCTACTTCCGCCAAGCAATGACTCCGCCCGGCCTGAAACTGCCTCTCCCTAGATACAGCCAACGTGGTACCATGCCATTGGCCCAACCCTGTCATGCACCTCATCCCCTGCCTTCTTCCCCCGCCACTTCCCCACGCACTATATAAGCGGCTGCTTGATGCAATAAAGTTGAGTTCCTGCTTAAAAAAAAAAAAAAAAAGAAAGAAAGAAAGAAATGAAATCAGAAAGGAAGAGCAAAGAGAGGGAAGGAGGGAGGGGAGTGGGGCTTTGGTGTGTGCCATACCTTTTGGGCACAAGACACGATTGTAAGAGGGACTTTACCTAAAAAATGCAATCAGTGTAACCTGGTTTATTGTA
>CAUYPK010093991.1:0-18935 GCA_963574355.1 Loris lydekkerianus
AGAATGTAAATGTCTTAGCACAATAACTAAAAAAACGCCAGGAAGGCTATGTCAACCAGCGTGATGAAAATGTGTCAAACAGTTTATGAAGCTAGTGTATGATGCCCCATGATCATATCAATGTACACAGCTATGATTTAACAATAATAAAGAAGAATTGTTTGGGTCTAGTTTCATTTGAGTTATCCATAAGAAATTAAAATAAAGGTGTCAAATCATCATTTAGAAAACAGTCTGGCATGTAGTGGCAAGCCCTTGGTTAGTTACATAAGTTTTTTAGTTTTCATCATGTAGATGGTATTTAAAGTTATAAACCTGAATGTAAACATCACTGAAGTGAGCAGACAAAAGAGGAAGAGAATGAAAATACCAAGGTCTAAATAAAAAAGAAAAATTGAATGTATAAGAAAAATACTGTGTGGAGCTCCAATCAGGAAGGAAAAACACCACTGGGTGGTGTCCTAAAAATTTTATCAACCATAGGAAATCCTGCTCAGAGCTTAAAATAAAAACTGAGAGTAGAGCTTTGAATTTAGCCTATATCCGTTGCTCACTACTTAGGTAAGTATATTTTCCATAGAATAAGGGGAATGATAGATTCATTTGATTCAGTAGAGGAGAAAACAGAGGTGAGTTGGAAAAAGGAGACAGTGAGAATAAATTTTGCAGCAGAGGAAAACAGCATAAAATAGCTACAGGATGGAAGTAGATACAGATAGAAGCCACGAAGTTTCCTTTTTTCTTTGTACTAACTAGGAGACTTTCAGTATATTTCCATGAAGATATGAGTGAGCAAATGAAAAATTGATAAAGTAGCTGAGAACACAGAGACCAAAGTAATAATCCTAAAATGATAAGAAGGATTCAAAATCAGTATTTATGGAAACTTTGGATTTACGGAAGAGTAGAACTGTTCCTTTTGTTGCAGCAAAAAAAGACCTCATTATGTGGGCAACCACATGGATTGATGGATTCAAAGACGGGAACGAGAGGACATTCTCCTCTGCTTGCCTTGGTTTTCCCAGGGAAATGAGATTCTCAGTTATAAGCAAAGAGAAGAAGAATGTTGAGGTGTGAGGAGAAAGGAGAGTGTATAAAATATTCACAAAAGAATGAGGGAGGTAGAAACATGGAAGGATTACTGGACAGTGCTGGGGAATCACTTGGGCTTATGGTCATAAATAAATGTATGATTAATTATGGCCTCAAGTAGTTTCTGCTACTTTCATATCAAGTATAGAGAAAAACATGTAAGAATTAGCCAGGAATAAAATTTGCTGATAATTAATCAGAAGTAGAGATGGGAGTAGGGGAGGTCTGCAAGGGAGCAATTATTTGCAAAAGACCATGTCATCTGGCCCTGATCACAATCTCTCTCTCTCTCCACCCTAAAGATGATCTTTGCCGTCTCATTGTTAGCAAAACATTCCTTTTCTTTCTAGTCTTATCATCTAAGTACTAGTGAAGGTATAATTTAGTTTTGTCTGTTACTGAGTTTTATGTAAAGCGGATCAAATGGTATCTTTTTATGTTGCTTTTGTTTTAATTAAATCATAGCTGTGTGCATTGATATGATCATGGGGCATCATACACTAGTTTCACAGACCGGTTGACACATTTACATCACACTGGTTAACGTAGCCTTCCTGGCAATTTCACAGTTATTGTGTTAAGACATTTACATTCCACATTTACTAAGTTTCACAGATACCCTTGTAAGATGCACCGCATTTATGTTGCTTTCTTAATGCTAGCAGTAAGTTTCAGTTTTTAAAACATGATTCAAGTTTTCTTTGGCTATAGTTTATTTGTTATGATTGCCCTGTATGCATATGCAATTAAATGAAAATACCACAATTGATGGGTATATTTTTAAAATTTTCTTTTATTCTAAGAGTTAAAAACAATTTTTTAAAATGAGCTCAACACAATAACCATGAAGTTGCCAGGAAGGCTATGTTAACCAGTGTGATATAAATGTGTCAACCGGTCTGTGAAACTAGTGTATGATGCCCCATGATCATACCAATGTATGATTTAATAAGGAAAAAAAAAAAAAAGTTATTGTTTGCTATGATTTAATAAAAAAAAAAAGTTATTGTTTTCCAAACATAGTTTAGATTTCCTGAATACATAACCCATTTGGGTTAAATCTCTCATCAGACCTCACATTACAAAAAATCAGGTCAATGTTTTCAATCATGTATGGCTGACTGGAAACAACTGACCAAAATTTCTAACCTGCATAATAAGATAATGCTGAACAACCTTCTGCATGACTGGTTGGCACTTTATTTGTGTGAATTCAAATATAGGATTGATTCTGTTCCTTCCCAAAATAACTACATTTAGCTGTTATGTGACAATAAAACTGATGCAACAAGCACATTGCTGGGAATCACTTGCCTTCTCAGCCCAAACCTTTCTTCCTGAATGGAGGGAGAGAATTTGCAATTGAAAGACATGCTAGAAACCTACAAAGAAAATGCAGGGTGTTCCAAAGGTCGCTATACATAGATATGTACACAGGGGCAAATGGAAAAATATAGCTGAATGTTCTTTTATTTACATAATATTTACTATAAAATTTTTAAAAATTTACAAAGTATTTCTCTGTTTATTATATATAAACATAAAATTTTAAAAATATATTTTTATAGTTTATGAAAATAAGCTATAATATGAGTTTGTTAATTTTTCCTCTGTATGACAACCTTTGGGACAGCATTTGTTTACTTTCTAGAACTACAGCACCCCCTTTTAATAACACCTTGTTCCTCTTTAATTGACAACACATGTTGTGATAGTAGGGTGCTCTGAAGACTTAGTAGACTTTTTAAGTTGTTCTTTTATTAGTTTGTTTCCTAGTAGGGAGCTGAATTTGGAAATGAAGAGGAAAGTCAAAAGTCAACTATATCAAGTCCTTGGTGAATTAGAAGAGTCTTTGTGCTTGAACCACATAGGGTGCCTGTATTTACATTCACCAAAAGAATAATAATATCATTAATAAGAATATAATATTTATATTCTACACAGTAAGATATGAGATATATTAATAAATGCTTCACATATACTATAAAATTTAACCTTCAGACAAAGTTTGGAATTAGTTTTATCATTCCCACGAATATAGTTATGAAAGTAGAGGTTGTCCACCATAGCCAGGGCCCAGTGATATTCTAAGGCAGGCATAGGGAACCTCAAGCTGCGGTCATTTGCTGCACCCTACATTGTTGTTCTACACTCCCTGATCTGGTGAACTTATACCATATCCTCTGTCTGGGATACACCAATCCCACTTTTCTCCTGGATATGCCTTTATGCTGTCCCATTTCATTAAGAATTCCCTGGATAGACTTCTTCCTGCCCAAGCTTCAATGCCTACTGATCCTACTTCTTCCATCATCTCCTCCAAATAGTCTATACGTTCTTCATTTCTCATTCTCCTTAGCCTCTTCTACAACTAGCCAGTAGCTTACCATACACTTCAGATCTCTGGTTTTATTAATGTGTGCTAATTCATTCCTCTTAACTGGATAACAATTCACTTCACAGGGAAGATGTTTATTGCTCATTGCAGCCTCATCTATAACATTTACCATTTCATATGTATTGATTATTTTCTAATTTCCAAGATCTACACTATGACAGCCTAAGAATACAAAGCTGGTGGAAGCATAGTCCCCACCCACAGGGGTTTGGGATCTACTATAGGAAATTTACATGGAGATCAATGCCGAGCAGGACACTGTTGTACAAGGTCTCTCCAAGTGTGCATCACGACATTTGATCTCCTGCCAACTCTGTAAAGGAAGTCATTTCCCAAAGGAGCATGCTGATGCCACAGCCCAAAGTCACATGAACAGTGAATGGTAGTGTGACTCAGGACTGGAGTCCAGGACCTCTGGCTCTATGTCCAACACTCAGCTGAAACCGGATCCCTAGTCAAGAGACACAATCAGAGAATGGAGCCCTCGATTGTCGGGCCATTAAATGCTGGACAAGAAATTACTGGGGAGACAGAGATTGTTTCATTTGGATTCTCCCCAAAGGAAATCTTGAGATAAGGAATTGCTTTCAGACAGTTTATTTAGTAGGTGACCACAGGAAGGACAGGTAACAATGTAAGGAAAGTGATACAAGGGGGCTTAATTCTGCTGAAGACACCCAGTGAAACCCTGAGAAACTTTGAGACAGACAGAGGGGGATATTCAAACATCACCTGTCATGGGCCTTTGGCAGATGGTTGTATGTGGCGGGGAGGGATAGCCTCTGCCACCTGTTTTTAGTTGCCCTATGGCAGGGAAACAGAGAAAAGCAAGCACTCAAAGTGGGGAGATGTCAGCCTTCCAGGAAACTTTCTACCTCAGCTAAAGATGAACTGAGGTGGGTAGAAGGGATGTCAGGCAAGAGCAGTATCTATTATGGTGATGAGTAAGACAACATGTGCAAACATTGGCATTGCCTTCTTGGAGCTGATACTCCCAGGTAAGAGGTTTATAATAAAATGCAGTGAGAGCTCAGGGAGGGCCAGGAGTAACCCAGATGTTCTGTGGTGTTGACGCTAAGCGAGGTCACCAGCCTCCACCCTCACTGTCAGACAAAGAACATGCAGATACGCTGTTTTACAACACCGGTATGAATAATTTAAATGTTTCATGTTCATACATCAAAGACACATTTGTTTTAGAACCCAAGTATCAATGACTCTGAGAGAAGTAAATGTGCTGGCCCACTTTGAAGCAACACTTTATGTTCAAAACACCCACATTTTTGGCCACAATCATCATCAACTTAGAAATAACCCTTACAAACATCAGTGCCCAAGAATTTGCCAATAAGTGTAATCTGAATATTGTATTGGCTATAAATGAATCTTGACAACTGATAAAATTTTCTTCTCATAGGGAAGTAACTGGCCATGTAATTTGGTCTTTGGAACCAAATTGGTGGAGGTTGAAGCAGTGATGCTCTGACCAAATTCAAGAAAAGATTGCTAACCAGCCACTGTGTGTGCAGCTGGCAGACAACTTCCAGCTGTCACCTCTTCGGGGGGTGGGGGGGCAATTGTTTCTGCTGCAGAGATCTGCCTTGTCTGCCATCAAGCTGTTCCCAAGGCAACTCACATCAGGTGACTAAGCAAAGTAGGGAGGGTGGATATAATGGCACAGTCAGTTCAGCCCCCATGGGAAATCCCTGATGGGTAAACGTGGTCCAGGTTGCTGGCGACAGACTTTTTTTTCTGCCTAAAACCATTCTATTCCTTTTCTTTCATAGGTGACGATGCCTAATCAATATCTTGTACCCCAAACTCCATATCAGCATCTGCTTCTGGAGAATTCAAGCTACGCAAGAAAGTATGGGGCTAATCATGTGCAATCTAATATGGAAAACAAAACAAAACACACACAGAATCGAGGCAGCGCCCATAGCTCATTGGGTAGGGTGCCAGCCACATACACCAAGGCTGGAGGGTTTGAACTGGCCTGGGCCAGCTAAAACAACAATGATGGTAGCAACAATAACAACAACAAAAATAGCCAGGCATTGTGGTGGGTGCCTGTAGTCCCAGCTACTTGGGAGGCTGAGGCAAGAGAATTGCTTAAGCCCAAGAGTTGGAGGTTGCTATGAGCTGTGATGCTACGGCACTCTACTTGAGGGCGTGAAACTCTGTCTCAAAAAAAATAATAAAAATAAAATTGAGTGACTCAGAGAAAGTCACAGCTGTAAGGAATCTAAGAAGTAATCCTAGCCCAAAGTGTTCATTTAAGACACAACAGAAAAGATCTAAAGAGGTCAAATGAGCTGCTGCAAATGACAGAGCTTCTAAGTAGCAGAATTCATATTCCATTTCATGTAGGTCAATACATTGAAACAATTATGAATCCTAAATGTGAGTTTTCTTGTAGGTGGAGGAGGAAGGGAAGTGAATTACAATGAAAAATCTACTTAGATTTAATTCTAGAAACAGTTGAACTTCATCGCAGTAGATTCTTCTGAGGTGATTAAAGTGGGGTTCACAGAGGTTAAGTGTTATTTTGCAATTCACAGGGTTGCAAAGTATTGTCAGGGATTTAATCCAATCTTTCAACAACTCCCTTGTGGTTCTTTCACTGTGCCATTCTGTCATCTCAACAGAACATGATCATGATAGAAAAGTTACTAAATATGAAACATACATGTGGCAGTATTCTTGGGACTAGAATTTTAACTGAGAATATCTTACAAAATAATTTTCTCAATATATGATCTGTATGGACTCCCCACATCCAGAATGATGGAGATGGGATTTGGTAGGCCAAGCTTTTATCAATGATTCCTGGGTGATTTCAATGCAAGCACTAAAGTCAAGCATCCACTGTTAAAAATATTGATTTAGTTGGTGTTCTTGAAAGAAGAGTTAAATCAATTCAGAAGAATTACTTTACTGAGTACAAGTATCTTAATAAAGTTATTAAAATGTATAGAATATAGAAAAGTTAGGGGAGGGACCAATGTAGCCATAGTCGTAGCTGCATGTCTAAGCCTTCTCCTCTTTCCTCTCCTGCACTTGCCAAGCGGATTTTCAACTGTCGGTGGCGGGAGGGTGTGGTATGTAACTCAGCCCACAAAATGGGATAACTTCGAGACATGCTTTTCACAGTGGCCCTCAGACTTTCTCGTTGACCAAAGTGGTGGCTAGCTTGATAGCCAAGCATATACTTTCTTCCTTCCTTTCTCTCTTAGTCCCGTAATTTCTCTAACTCCCAAAAGAACTAATTGCTGGATTTCCGGCAAATCATCTATGCCTTAAATACAAAAAAAACTATTTATTTTTAATACCATAATAAATAAAATCCATAAACATCATCCAAATTCAACGTAATTTGCAAACATGTTTCTCCCAGCTGACATATGTGATAGTATAGTTTTTGACTGCTCATTTCTTGTTAATTAGTCAGCTGGAAACAGAAACATGTCGGCTCCTCTCGGGAGCCATGCCCTTAATCTCCATGTTTAAAAACTCTAATTTCTTTCATTTATAAGTATTTTTTAAAACTCCTACGACATGGTTCTTTGAAGGGGAGTCATGCCATGAATGTCTGTGCTTCTGGTTCACTTTGAAATATGGGAAGAAACTCCCTGGACTTAACCCTGTAGAGCTGCCCAAACAAAGCATGGAAGTGAAGAGGGATTTTCAATCAGATTTTTAATCAGATTACCCAGATGATTTGATACTAAAAATTGAATTACTGGAAAGATTTGATGAAATATAAATATGAAGTATATCTTATATTTCCAAAAATGTTCCCTCTTTACCCATCAAGAATTCAAATGTATCAAATAGACTCTCACGTTCATGTGCACACACAAGGAAAATGACAAAGGGCCACATAATCCTGGCAATACAAATAAAGAGTGTGTTTTGACTAATTAATTCTAAATTTAAGTGATTTGTCTGGGCTTTGCATCTGAACTGCAATACAATGTAATCCAAAATACATTTTGGATTCAATTTGGTAATTCCTTCTCTTAATAATTAGCAGTAAGATTTTAAATTTCTATTTTAAAATCAGGTTTCATATATGCCTAAGCTGTAATTGTATATGCAAATTCCACACATTTTTATGCTGCTTGGAATAACCGCATATGCAAACAGGTAATTTGACAGTTAATGATTCATTTGCACGTGCAACCCTACAATTTTAACATACAGATGCCAATTGATATATGTAAATAATATCTCATGTAGACCCTATTTACCAGGATTTTTCCTCTTTCTATAGAAACCAACCCTTTAAATAGTTTTTTGTTTTTTGTGTTTTTTTTTTTGTCTTTTTTCATTTTCATACATATTAAAAGAAAATCTTTTAATATTCCAGGGATATCGAGATAGGAGAATATTTTACAATTTTAAATAAGTTTGAAAAAATATTCCTCTTCACCTAATTGATCTTCAGAAAGGCAAAATTTGGTCATTTTAGTCCCAAACTTATAGGATACATCGTATACATTCATGTGATGTCTGTATATGTTTGATTAGAAATATAAAATCATGACATAGCTGACTCTGTATTTATCATCTTAACACTTTTCAACCTGAAATAACATAAAATCTTTTTTCTTCAAACGACCAATATTTAAAGGGTGTTGATTTATGTAAATCAATAATTTATCAACTTGCTGTCTCTCCTCGCTGCTAGCCAGATGCTTCTCTCTGCTCAGCCAGACAATGTCAGCTGCGACGCATAATGGCCTCTGCTTCATGTAGAAATAAGAGCATAAATATTTTAAAAATCCTGCTACAGGAAGTAAGGAAGGTTGGGGTGGGGGTGAGAGATTTTACTGGTTTATTGTGAGAGTGGAACAAGTCTACATATTTTATGGGTTGGTTTTATCAGAAGTGGAGGCAGGGACGTTTCTTAGCCTGATTTTTATCTCCTAACAAGGCTGACAGACCAAAGTCTTTTCATAGCAATTTGTTGAAGACATCTGGTGAAGCTTTCTAGGGGAAGAACACTCTGCAGAGTGTTCCTCTGGTATCAGTTGGCATGGCAACCAGTAAAAGACTATTCAACATCAGTAGGTTTCAAAAAGGTTGAGGCCTAGTTGAAAATCCATTTGGGCTCCTACCTGCAAAATTCTTTTGAAAATGCACTAAATCTTTTCTTAGGGCTCTAGAGACTGAACCAATACGTACGACTGTGGGACCTTCAATCTTAAATAATTTTCAAAACATGGGATTAATGATTCCAGTCACTAGAGGTATTACAGAAGATAGGAAATTACTGGCACTGTGCTGGGGAGGATATTAGTAGAAATAGGGCTGTTGTTTCTCTTTGTGTCTTATATAGAAAACAAAGAGTTGTTTTCAGATTTCTATAGATTTTAAGTTAAGATAAAATAAATGGATGAAAATTTTTGCAGATCACTTTTAAAATCAAGTGTATTTGTTTTTAAAAACTATATAATTTGTTTTTCCTTTTATTAAGTCATAGACACATAGATCATGAATACATTTACACTTTTGTGGGGTACAATGTGGCGATTTTTTAAATACAATTTGGAATGGTTATGCCAAACTAGTTAATATAGCTTTTACCTCATTTACTTAATTATTGTGTTAAGACATTTATGTTCTATACTTGGTAATAATATTTTTAATGCTAAAAATGAATAATTTGTTTTAAAATACTTATATTAACATAGAGTTTTTCTCAAAAGATTATTATTATTGTATCTTAGCTTTACAACATTTTGATAAATTTATACCATTGTTTAAACAATGTAATTTGCTATCAATAAAGTTATAACTCTTTGAAAGTCGAACACTAACTAGAGCTTAATGGTGCAAACACCATTTTTATACATTGTAACTAAGTTAGCACAATCCTAACTAAAATAAAAATGTCCAAATACATCACATTGCAGATTTATAGCTAGGATTTTAAAATGAAAAGAAGAAATGAGAGAAATTTCTAAAAACATAAACATATATAGCATAAGAAAAATAAATTACAATGTGCTATATCATTGCCCCGATCATGAGTTTGGATGCAAATATTTTGTTGAATTATACATTCAACAGAAGGTAGTCATTCAAACTTAATTTTTAATTATAAAAATGTTACTTAAAATGTAGTTAATAATGTTATTCTTGAGCAATTAATTTCTAAAAGTCCATAAAACTTAAAACACTGGAGCCCAGTGATAACCACCACTTACCACCATCACCACAACATTTAAAGCATATCCATATCAGTATCATGTAATACAAGTTCTGTCATGTGCCCAGCTCAGAGGTAGTGTGAGAGTTAATGATGTGGCACAGGATGCTCTGTTGAGTTGTTTGGAATCATATCATGAAGGATTTTTTTTATTTTTTTTTTTTATGACAGAGACTCAAGCTATCGCCCTCGGTAGAGTGCTGTGGTGTCGCAGCTCACAGCAACCTCCAACTCCGAGGCATAAGCGATCCTCTTGCCTCAGCCTCCCAAGTAGTTGGGACCATAGGAGCCACTACGATGCCCAGCCATTTTTTGGTTGTAGTTGCCATTGTTGTTTGGCGGACGGGGCTGGATTCGAACCCACCCGCTCTGGTGTACGTGGCTGGCGCCTTAGCCCCTTGAGCTACAGGTGCCAAGCCAATCATGAGGCATATTGAAAGAGTACTTTATTTCTATCATGTAGTAGTACTTGTGGTTCACTATAGCACATTTTATTGCCTCAGAAGCAATGAAAATATTTGCAAGTGATGATTCAGTCTGCTATGGAGGACAGGAAGCCAAAATATCTGAGTGCTTTTCCTGGTTCTAACCTTAATCTGAGTGACCAAGGGCCTGTCCTTCCTTCCTTCTCTTAAACTCTCTCTTAGGAAAAAGGGGAATAGAAAGCAGCCCTTGCTACTCCCAAGGAATTGTAGTCAAGAGGATTATTTTTGTGTGACGGGTTTTGAAAATTATAATTCTAAAGTATAAATTGCTCTAGATGTCAATGAAGTAAGACATGCATGGAATGTGGCAAGCTGGATAAAATATTCACCATAATCAAATAATACTATTAAATTTTACAGACATTTAGAAAATTAATATTTTTGTGGCTTTTGGAAGAAGCACTGAACATCTTTTTCTCTTGGGTCTAGGTGCAAAAGGTATTTCCTCATCTGCCTCTTTCTTTTTTTGTCTCATTCTCTTGTTTCTCAGAAAATTGCCTCCACACTCCTGGCAGTTGTGCCATGACTATGAAGCAGTTAAAAAGGAAAGTCTGCTAACCGTCTAAATCCCATTGATGCAGAGCTCATTCTTCCACAGTGGGTTAGAGGGCAGCACCAACATACTGACTCATCATCGCAAGAATTTATAAAGCATTTATGGAATGCCAGGTACTGCGCCAGGAGTTCAAGACATATTACCTCATTTGTTCATCACAACTTCCCCCAAAGATAGTTATTATTATGCCTTTTTTCAGATGAGGAAACTGAAGCTAAGAGAGGTTAAAATAGAAAGGTGGTGAAAAGATTGAAACCTGGTTCTGTCTTTCTTCAAACTTGCACGTTTGGACAAATTGAAGAGGCAGAGAAAGAACGTTTTTTCTTTCATATTTATTCAAATAAAAAAAAACATATTTATGGATCAGTGAATAACTGATGGGTAAAAGTCATAAGGAAAATGTCTTTTCTGACCTGCTGTTCTTAGTTCTGTAACTATACAAGGCAGCCTTAAATGCTCCCAGAATTGTAGGCCTCTCCTTAGGTGTTTAGAGATGACACAGCGCTGCTGCTAGAAAGAGCACAAAACTCTGGAGTGAATCTTACATGACTGTGTGAGGGGCTATCTGCCCATGCAACTTCCACCGTGAATACTAAAAGTGACAAAAACTGGCAATAAATGACACATTCAATTCTACTGCTCTGTCTGTGTGTCGTTCATTAGCTCTTGGTAACAGCCCCCACCCCTGACTCCCAGCAGATGCATTTTTCTCCAACCTTCTGGCACAAGACCTCCAGGTCAGTGGATTGAGGGATAAAGGATAGGAAGAAATAGACAATCAGCAGGACATATGAACTTACTTTAAAAGGACAAAATTAATTTTTAATTAGAACATATGTTGAATACATTGGCCCCAGGGAACTGACAGTTGCGTTTTGTGTTTTGCTATATTTATTTTAGTCTTTGCCACAAGGACAGGGTCTATCTACAAAGTGGAAAAGTTACAAAGACCAAGAAATTTTAGCCGCTTGGAAATGATCCTTATAACTACTTTCCAGGATGCTAGGAATACCATGGGGCAAAGCTACAGGCATAACTCACCAATGAACATTTGGGTGGAAGGCAAATTCAAAGCTTGGGATCTGCCCTTCACATGTGGAGCCATCAAACATGTTTGTCCATGGCTTCAACCCCTATATGCACAGGACTACCCAGTGCTCCATGTCCAGACCCAAAGATTCGTCTTGCACCCAAGTTTGCTGCCCTCCCTCGACATAATCTTTAGTCTGGAAAATACCAACATATCTATCTCAGTATTGAGTAACTTATACCCAAAGAAGCCTATAGCCCATTTAGCCAAAAAATGGAGAGAAGAAGACAATGTTATGATGGCTCAAAAGCATCCACTAGATAGCAGATCAATTCTAAAGTGTATTATAATTTCTGAACGAATCAAGTACCAATCTCTAGAAAAAATGATGACAACAGTCATATAAGAAAAAGATAATTTTCTAGGTAGCCAGGGGAAGAGGGCTGAAGTACCCAGTTTGGGAGGAGATTCACAGGAAGCCAGGGGCTGGGCACACAGTAGGGCAGATGCCCATTGGGTGTTTAGGTTTGTGCAAATGTGGAGATAGCACGAATACTGCTTAAGACAAGCCTAAGCTTTGGGGGTCTTGAACATCCACCTGGAGAAGTTTTCATCTGAGATACAGTTTCAAGAATGAAACTTGACTCAGAATAGCAGGAAGGACAACCCAAGTAAAGGGGTTTCACAAACAGGAAAGATGAGATGGTTGTGAGACATTGCTCTTGCTGAAGCAAATTTGTTATATTGTGAATTAGATGAGATTTTATCACTTCTGAAATAGGAAGCATTCTTAGATAATCCATCCTACTGAACTTAAAACTATACTCCTCTAGTACACCCATGTTTTGATCTGTAAGAGAACTAGAACTGCAAGCTAAAGCTTTATGAAGAGAAGTGGTCTGGGGTGGAGGAAACAGTAACCACCAAGACTGACCATAGTACTCGTGATGACAAGAACTAGCTATAAGATTCTGGGTAAATCTGCTCATGGCTCTCAGGGTTAGTTCACCTATTCATAAAAATATCTCTACAATCTTTTCCATCTCTCTGAATTTTTACTCTGTGGTGGTGGTATTGATGCTTTTACTGGACTAAGTTAAAATGGCACAGCATTGGGGCCATACTCAAATTGCCTTTCAGTTAATCAGTTCTCCATCACATAACTAATCATTATTTAAAATAAGTTTATATTTCCTAACTTCAGAATGACTCAACTTATGAAGTAATTAACTATTTATGGTGACATTTTTTCCCTACATTTATAAGAGAAGCTGGGCACCAGAAAATAACACTTTTTCCTACTTTTTCCTTAAGTTAAAACTTTTGGTATGTTTGATTTACTTGTTATAGAATATATGTATATTAATTTACTCTGCCAGTTAAATCTCTCTCTCTCTCTCTTTCTCTCTCATATGCACATATACATACAAGCGTGTTCACATGCACCTACACACACACTGATTAGAATTCTCAATACTCCTGTCACGAAAATGAGGGAAGATCATAGTGGCCAGAATTTGAAGTTAGATACTGCATTAACATCAGAATATAACAATATACAGTATGTTACTTTAATATTATTATAAACCAGGAACCAGTATTAACCTGCTTGGAAACTCATTAGAACTGGAGACTCAGTATTTCGTCCCAATATTGAATATCTTAAATTCCAGTTAATAGTGTATGTTTCAAGGTTGAGTTTCAAAGTACAGTTCTCTTATTTGGTTTGTTGCTAATTATTAAAAGCAATTATTAACAATGCTTAGTAGTAGGCATTTACTTGACTTTAACAAACAAACATTTATTAGGTATCCGGTACCTTATTATTGCATTGAATGCTGGGGATGGGAAATACATAAGACCATGGAATCCTCTTCTCTCTGAGGCTCACACAGGCTGTGTGGAGGAGGGGTGGGCTTCACTGACTGCAGCCCACCCCTACAGCAAATGTCCAGAGTGCTAAGGGAGCATGAAATAGGAAGTGATCTTTTCTGTCTGGGAGGTCAGGAAAAGGTTAGACAAAGGAAGTGATATTTGAGCTTCAATTTAAAGGATGGATGGGTCTTAGATGGATGGAAAAGGGGCCAAAGAAATAGAATTCCAGGGAGAGGGAAAAGTAAATGACCTGAGAGCATTGGCCTTTTGGGGAAGAAATAGGAAATAATTTGAAGACGTATTCTAGAAAATAAACTTAGAAAGACAATGATTTTATTGGTAAGGACATTTGGGCCTATGCATGACATTCAAGATTTTATGCTTTAGAAAATGAGATAAGTAAGTGAGAAAAGCTAGCCAGTCAATGATGGCCTTTAGTGCTTCTAAAGAAGAGTTGAAGTAAGACTTTTTTGCCCTCCAAATTTGATGTCATCATCTGGAGAATAAAGACGTACAGGAGACAGTGGGGACATCACTAAGATAAACCTCCAAGGGTCAGGCTGCTTTGCATTTACTTATTCTTTTGTTTAATACATGTGTGCTGAACACTATACTATATACTGGGAAAGGGCAGGACCCATTCTTCTACCCTTAAAGAGCTGTCTCAACAGTGAGGAAGAAGAGAGACTGGAGACAGCATGTGCCATGAGAGTCACACGTACAGGACGTTACAGGAAGTAGACCTGCCTTTCACTCACTGGAGAAAGTTTTCTGGAAAGGCTAATCTTAGAACTACTGAGAAGTGATGAATAAGAATTAACCACTTGAAATCTATGTGGCCTGAGTCACATTGAATTTCTCTAGGGATCCATTTCCTCATTTATAAAGAGTGGGCATCAGGCTGGATCAGTGGTTCTCAACCCTGCCTGCCTGGTAGAATCACCCAGGGGAATTTTAAAACCACCAATGTCTGGGACTTACTGAAGACCAATATTACATCAGTGGCTTTGAGGGTGGGGCTCAGGCTTTGGCAGTTATTTAAGGCTCCCCAGGTGATTTTAATGTGCAGCCAGCATTAAGGGTCCCAGAAGGAGATGATCTCAGAGGTCATTCTCATTTGTGAAATACACTTAAGATTAGTCTAAATAGAAATTACAGATAGCATATAATCCATTCAACACTATCTCTGTACCCCCAATTCCTGTGCCTCGGTCCCTCGGTCCCCATGCTCCCCAAGAAGCACCACAGAGAAGCTTTCTAATACCTTGTAAGTATCCAATACTAAAGATTTTTTTTCTCTCTCTAATAAAAATGTCTCACATTCAATTCTCTCAGAGTATGGTCTCTGCTAAGAAGCTACATTTTTTAAATTGCTTTTAAGGTCCTTCTCAATTTACCTTTGCCCCTTCCTTTCCTTCTCAATCTTCAAATTCAGGCAAACATTTCTCTTAATTTATCCCTAATTGCTCTTCCTTATCCCTGTTTTTTGGTTTGTAAAATTTCACATGTACTTAGTCTTCTTCTCACATTCTATCTCCTACCTAAATTTTATCCACTTTTCCAAAACCAGTTCCCACTTACAGTTTTTATGAAATTTGTTCATAATTCACCGTTTGAAATTTATATTACTGTTCCCCAAATTATGATTAGTATCTACATAACTCATTTATTCAATAATTAATTATTCCCTATCATGTATTATCTCTTGTTGTAGTGGATAAATCATGTATATTATTTGGATATTCTGTCAATATTTATCTTGCTTGAGAAGAGCAAAATAAGATGAAAAGCTAAATGACAAATTAAATTTAAAAAATAGGAAATTTTATTTAATTAAATAGATATGACGTATAAAAGAATAAACTTGTTATGGCCATGGATTAGGATGAGGAAAGTTACCATCCCAAGGAGGATTGATGAAGAAGTCCTCTTCAGGTCATGTGGTTCTCCTAATGGTTTATTACCATGTTGACATAGGCTTAGACCAGGTCCTGTGAGTCTGTTTTTTTTGTTGTTGTTGTTTGTTTGTTTTTATTACAGAAAATGGAAAAATATATGATTCCCTTTTATAGAAAAGCTAATTGGCTTATGATTATATCAGAGTACCAAGAAAGTAGGATAATGGTGCAGTACTGGCCTTTAAATAAAACATTCCTATTCCTTATCAGATATCTGTAACTTCCCCAACCCAACCTGTGTGTACAAGGAATTCCTACACATTTGATTATTATTCTTTATCGAATGTTGAAGTTAATTTTCAAAGAGTAATAGTTTTAATGGCTCAATATATATGGTAGTTTTGTGCACACATATGCACACACACACATACACCCTTAGAGCTTGAATTTACTAGTATCTTTAAAAAATTTTTCCTTAGTGACAATCTCTCACAAATGTTACACAGAGACAACTAGTGGCTACACCTCGACTTGAAAAAACCTCAAACAATTAAACTGAAAACAATTCTTTGCAGCAGTCAAGACTAAAGGAGGGTAATTCGATTACTTGTTCTTATGTGTTTACAATTTCCAAAGGAAGTGGGAAGTGGTATAATAAAATTGAAAAACTAAAATTAAAATTTATGTTAAGTTTCTTCCACACAAACAAACACAGAATGGTTTAAATTTAATGGAAAGCCACAGGCTTGTTCTCATAAAATCAAACCTGGTTCACCATTTTCACTGCTGACAGGAAATGTCATTGCTAGGAAATAAGGCAGCAAGCTGCCATCTCCAAAGGATCAGCACCTCAGAGACAGATGAGGGGAAGGGGCCCGTGTGTAAACAAAAATGACCTGTGACCTGGATGAATATATGTGACTTCCTGGAGCCTGTTTGTGTCTCTTTGGCTAGAAGAGAATTAAAAGAATCTCATGGCAAATATTCTTTCTACTCCTAAAGATAATGTGGCACATTATTAGGAAAGAAAGAATAATAAGAATAAATCGTGAGGTATAGAAAAATAGTCCAAGTGGTATGCAGCTTGAGTTCTGGTGGTGACAGTTTTCAAACTACTGGCAATTAATAAGTAGTCGGGAGGCATTTTTGTACAGTTTTTGATATTGAAACATACTTGAAAAAATATGTGTGTCTGAATGTATATGGAAATATATAAACTACTTAAGAGTCTTCTAGACAGAGACAATGGGGGTGCATATTGTGAGAAGAAACGTTACAATTTTCTTCTGTGTGTGCATGATGTGTGTTTGAGATGGATATGTGCTATATTAATTTAACCAATTAATGTAGTATATATACATATATAAACTTTATTAGCACATGCAGACTGGAAAATTCATGTATGTTATACGTTCAGTCTGTATTAGAGCACATACCTGTGATCAATTTATATTTCATGTATCTTACCTAGGGATTTGTACTTGGGCAAAAGGGTTACAGAGTCCATTAGCTGACCTGAATTTATGATAATAAATCCCTTGATGTCTGACTATGACAAGAATTACTCTCCTCTAATGAGTAATAAATGTGGATAAGTCATGTGTCCCATTGGATTACTTGGCTAAAATCACATTTAGAAGATGGCTAATTGTCTAAAATTTATCCAAATTCAATATAAATTTTATTGCCACTAATTGCCTGTGCAGGTTTTCCAACATTAAGCATATTTAAATGTATTGTCTAGCATTTCTATGCATATGTAATGCACGAATGGCATAGTCACTACTATCCAATTTAATCTTTGTAGCTATTTTGGTAATTTAACATCAGATCATAACGACTTGAAATATAATTTTCCAGTTTTAGAACTGTGACATGTATTTTTTAAAAAATGATTTCGTCATGAGTAATCTATTCTTATTGTTTTGCAGTTTTGACAAGACTTAATTGTAATATCAGCATAACCAAGTAAAAATATACTGCAAAATGTTAGTACCACTGTGGATTTATTCACATTTCCATTCTAAGTCAACTGAACTAATTTACCCAGTGCCAACATATTAAACTGCTGTTAGGTGGGGAAGAATGCAAGCAAGTGGCAAGGGAAGTAGAAGAAATGGCTAAAAGTGGAGAGGGGGAACCAATCAGAATGCAGAAAAGAAACCACAATATTAGATATTTCATGGCCAGGACTTTTCCCTGATTGGAGAATTCATACTAAGGAGCTGGGGCTCATTATCATCATCTGAGCATTACAGTTTTGATCCCAGTGGATTTTTCATCAATGATTCTGAGAAGATGCATGCATAGAAAATAAACTATTACATAACCCTAGCATGTTATGTAATCTGTAATATAACGTAAACCTGTCAATCATTCAAAGGTGTAAAATGACAACCAATCTTACCCAGGACAGAATCAGGACAAACTAATGACCACATAAAATATTGTGTATACAAGGACTTGGGGTCCTCTTCACTCACGGAGAGTGACCGGTGTCTCCCCCTAAGACACACTTCCACTTGGCAATAAATGCTGCCTGATAAGATTGTTTGGTATTTATGATCACTCCATAATTGGCTCAACTCAGTACCAGTACTCTTTCCTACCCCTGGGAACTGAGGACCAGGGACTATCAAGACAGACTTAACACAACTGCTTCCAAAACCTTTACATATCTTAAACATAATATATCTATTTATTTGAAATTTTACATAAGTTGATCTTAAGTAACCAAATATAAAAATCCTAGAAAATATAATTTTTGAGGAATGTATAAAATAAAATAAACAAAAGTACATAAGCATGTAAGAAGGCATATATTTTAAAACATTTCTACAGAAATTTTTGAGATTTTCCTTTATTATATAAGAAAATAAAATAACAATAATATATATCGAAAAAGTTTTGGCTGAAATGTTTTCACATTAAAATATGCAGTATTTTGGAAAATTCCAAGGTATAAGTGATTAGACTGTGGAAGAACAAAAGAGAATAAATGAAATGAGTAATTCTTATAGGTATTTTGAAATTTAATGTTCCCAACACAAAGAAAAAAATACCGCATATACTCGAGTATAAGCCGAGATTGTGTGCCGAAAATTTGTGCCGAAAAACCCGAACTCAGCTTATACTCAGGTCATACAGGTTTTTTGATTTGGTGCGCACGCACCTAATCAAATGCACGTAGTCTCCAGTCATCTTCTGCCATCTGCTTAAGGTGGCGGTGCTTCAGCTCAGTCTACAAGTCGCAGCTGAGCTGAAGAGGTAGGTGGCTGAACTGAACTGTATTCCACTGAACTATTTAACCCACAATATTTAATGGCACATTTAATTAAGTGAAAACCCCATTTAAGGCAGTAAAGTCTTGTAAATAAATGTTTA
>CAUYPK010093993.1:0-36276 GCA_963574355.1 Loris lydekkerianus
CCAAATATGTGATTATTCCCTTCTCATTTGCTTATTCTTTTTTTTTAATCCCAACTTCAAGATCCAGCTTAATCCTCGCCTCTTCCATGAAACTTGAGATGATGGTGGGAATGCAAGCTAGTACGTTCCTTTTGGAAGGAAGTTTGGAGAACACTCAGGGATCTAAATGTAGATCTGCCATTTGATCCTACAATTCCTCTTCTAGGTGTATAATGAAAGGGCCAAAAATCATTTGGAAATAAATACATTTTCACCAGATTGTTCGTTGCAGCTCAATTCACAGTTTCCAAGTCATGGAAGAATCTCAAGTGCCCATTGACCCATGAATGGATTAATAAATTGTGGTATATGTATACTATGGAATACTATGCAGCAGTAAAAAAAAAAAATGGAAACTTTACCTTTTATGTTTGCATGGATGGAGCTGGAAAATATTCTTCTTAGTAAAGTATCTCAGGAATGGAAAGAAGTATCCAATGTACTCAGTACTACTGTAAAACCAATTTATAATAACTCACACTTGCATATGAAAAATGAAACACAACTTTAGCCTAGGATGAAGGAGGGAAGGGGAGAGAGAGGGAAGGGGAGGGGGTGGGAAGGGGAGGAGGAATAGTAGGGGTTAGCAGGGGGACCACAACTATGGAGCACATTGCAAGTACAAGTTGGATCTATCATGTGTAGAACATAAATATCCTAATGCTATAATTGGGTAAATGAGGTGAAAGCTATGTTGATTAGTATGATGTAAGCACTCCAATTTGTACAAATAATCAACACACTGAAAATGGAATAAATGTATTTATGATCTATGTACAAAAGACTTAATAAAAAAATAAAAAATAAAAAAGCAAAAATAAAGGAAACTTGAGATGTCAATACCAATTGTTCCCTCTCCCCTCACATTTTTATTACATAGTACATTTCACTTTTTTGTAAAGTATGTTTCATAAAGTATCCCTTATAGGTGATATATTTTTCCATTTACCTTATAATTTCATTCATAGTACTGAACATATCCATTTTATGAGTTTGCAAGTTGTGGGGGAAATAAATGAAAAAAATAAGTGTTTATTTAATCCATTTACTCTTATTACATTTGTTCTATAAGATATCCAGTTCTAATCATATTTCTCTGGAAGATGTTTCTAGAAATACATTAGTAGAAACTATTAAGTAATGTACATTCATCTATCCTTTGAAATCTGAAATACATACCTACACACCTATTTAGGGAGATATGGTACAGAATAAAAGAGAAAGTACAGAGTTAGATTAGATTGTAGGTACCAATCACACATTACATCATATATTATAATAGCTCTATTATCTAGAGCTGTTTCCTCATCTATGAATTAGAAGTATTTTTATAAGGATTAATTTCAATGTCATAAATAAACCAACAGCTATGAAAAAATATCAGTGTTCACAAATACTAGTCATCTTATCAATTTCTTATCTCTCTTTCTGCCTCTCCTTTTTTCTGCCACTTTCCACATGAACCACAACTTCATCCTTGATGTAGTTGGAAAATCAAGTGCTATAACACCAAGTACAGTGTCCATTAAGCAAATATGGATTTGTTTCGATCCACCCTGCTTCAGCAGAAATGGCTGTGTCTGTAAGCTCTTTAATGGTCAATTAATTCCAGTTGAGTAAAAAAATTTTAGCCAGAAGCTGAACACTTCCTAAATAAGTAAAAATAGCATACTTCTTAGATTTAGCATTGTCAACAAGTGCTTAGCCTTTTGAATATTGAATTTTGTGTTCTTAGTGTCATTTCATTGATATTAGCATTTTTATCTAGCAAAATACTTTTTAAGCTATTAATATTCATGATCAGATGTAACAGAAGAACTATTCCATTAAATTTATTTTAAATGCTTAGTTATGTATGTTTGAAATGATGCTATTGTTAATTATTTATAGGAACTCCACTGTCTACCATTCTAAAAAATACAATTTGGCTAAGTGTTTTCTTTTAGAAAATTGACAGGGAAGGGTGATAAAAATATTAATTACGTGGAATCAAGTCTGGCTTAATAAGAAGCAATTTCTCATGATAAAACTTTGATGAGCTTCATAAGGAATAACTAAACATTTCCTATTACATGTTAGGACCTTGATTTCCTGATATAAAATATGACAATGTTATAATTTATAACTTTTCAATCTCCTTTCTTCCCAATTGCAGTTGATAACATCACATTGAAAGTGATATTGAAAAATACATATTATTCTCTTGCTTAGGAAAATTCACTAGCTTCCTAGTACCATAAATATATCCAGTGTCTTATGAAAATATTTTAAATTGTATATAAAACCAGCACATTGTACTCCATGATTACATTAATGTATATAGCTATGATTTAATTAAAAAAAAAATATATCCAGTGTCTTCACCTCCTACCATCCTCTTCACCCTATTTTGAACATACAATTTACATTTTTATCAACTATCCTGCTCTATTGTATCTATGATTTTTCACATGAAAGTTCCTTAGTTTGGAAGACTCTTTCTTACTTAACATATTTGGTTAACTCTCTGATATTAGTTCTTGCTTTTAAGGTCATTTGTTTTACAATGTATTGATTTATCCTGGTTAAAAATATTAGATGTTCATGCTTTGACATATGAGAGTATGCTTCACATATTAGTGTGTCATGTGTTAGTGGTATTTGTTTCCTAATAAACTGTAAGTGCCATGAACTTTTTTGGAAAAAAGTCTGTTTCTTTCACTCCTAAATTGACAAGAGTGCCTTGCCAGCGTTTGCCACAAAATGCAGGCTCAACAACACAGAATGGAGACTTCTGACCAAGATAATGTATTAGAGACTTACCTCTCCTTAGTTCTCCCTCCTAAGTACATGCAAATAAACCTATAACATAACCAAAATAGAACTCAAAAGGGTAGAAAAAGGAGGGTGTGTTGACTAAAGATCCAAGGAGTAGGGGGGAAAAAAAAAAAAGGAAAAAAGAAACAGTGTAAGTTTTCTGAACACTTCCAACCCAACAGAAGAATCGCACAGGTTTAGGTTTGTTGACTCTCAAACCAACAAAGGAAGACAGAAGAAGAAGGATCTTTTCTCCATTCTCAACCCCGTATTTTTACCTCCACTTTAGATCAAACAGAAATCCAGTTGCCAATAGTAGAAAAACCAACAAAAATTGAGTGTTTGTGAGCACTCATAGTTTCTCCTAGCTGTTAGTTTATGACATTGAAATTAATCCTTATAAAAATACAAGAATGCAATTAGAATAGAATACATTCTAATAAAAGGCCACTAGAAGAAATATTTTTCCCCCATTAGGGTTGGTACTTCCCTCCCTCACTCAGAGCAAAGCTGAGGATTACCCACAAGAGAATTTCTGCCAGAATACTTTGTCCATGAAGTATTTTAAGCTCCTGTAGCTCAGGTTTCCTTTTTTTCTACCTAGTATCATCACACAGGCAACTCATCCTGATGAAGATTCTTCTATCTCCCCAAGAAGCACCAACGGGAAACTGGGAGCCCAAACAGCATGAGATAAACAAAACATAACAAATATTACTTCTATACTGAAAATGATACGGGCAATGGAACCACCTCCAACTAAATAAGCCATGACTTATATTCAAAGCTTCAGTAGGGTGACTTCTTTTTTTTTTTTTTTTTTTTTTAATTGGAATATTTCTTTTTGTTTCAGGTTAATATGATGGTACAAATATTTAGGTTACAGTGTTTTCACTTCTCAGGTAAAGTTCAAGTTATAGTTGAGCCTTTCATCCAGGGGGTGTGCTGATCACCTTCACATTGTGCATAGTAGGTGAGATCCCACCAATTGCCCTCCCTCATTCTCCCTCCTCCCTTGTTCTCCCTCCTCACACCTCCCCCTTTCTAGACTATACTTGTGTTTTTTCTTTTTTGTTCAGATTTTTTTTTTATTAAATCATAACTGTGTACATTAATGCATTTTGGGGTACAATGTGCTGATTTTATTTAAAGTGTGGAAAGCTTACATAAAACTGATTAACATAACCATCACCTCACTTACTTATTTGTTGTGGTAAGACATTTATACTCTAGTCTTAATAGTTTTGAAATGTGCCATTGCATTGTGCACATTAGGTGAGGTCCCAGCAAATACCCTCCCTCCTCCTCGCCACCCCTCCTCCTCTCTCCCTCCTCTTCCCACTTCTTCTGGACTAATCAAGTCATGGAATCAGGGTGACATATTTTAAGTAAAAGCTTTAAATAGCACCAATAGTCTCTGGTCTGAAGTGCAATTTTTAAAAATTATCCTTCCCCCCTACTTTGGCTGGGGCCGGTTTTGAACCCACCACCTATAGTATATGGGGCTGGTGCCCTGCTCCTTGAGCCACAGGCCCTTACAATGAGAATTAGGAAACATTCATTAAATGAAAGAAGTCAATCAACTTTTACCAACACTAATATCAGTAAAGTGTTGGAATTATCTAACAAAGATATTAGAGCAACCATCATAAACATGATTAAGTAGGCAGATACAAATTATCTTAAAAAATAAAAATTTTTAGTAAAGTAATATAAATCACATAAAGGAAAGTGGAATTACATAAATGAATAAAACTATAATATCAAAAAAAAAAAAAAATTTCATGAAGGATGACCTTAGGAGGAAAGTGGACGGAATTACGAAAATCAATTAAATTAAAGACAAAATAGTTTATTTTCTTAACACGAGACAGAAAAAACTGAAAATGAAAGAAAGTAAAGCAACAAGGCTTTGGGTACTTGAAGTAGAACAATAGCAAGAAATCAAACATTTATATCAGTGTAGCAGCCTATATAGCCTATGGCTAGGAGGAGTGAGAGTTATAAGAAATACCTTATAGCTCAATAATGGAACACCTTGGTGGAAAGGGCATGGAGAGGGATTTATCTCTCCTAACAAGCATGAGAGCTCACGAGATAAGAGCAGCATTGAAAGGCAGTCAGGAGCATGTGCATTCTATCACAAACTCGCTTACTCTGACTCTGCTCCTCTTCTACCTGCAGAACGCCAGCACGGCATCTCTCTGCCGAAGATCACTAAGCTCTGCTAAAGACTAAGATCTATCTTTCTAAGAAGATGCTTAACTCTCTCTAAGACACTCTCTCTCTCTTTTCAGCTAAAGTAGATAGCCCTTAGGCACCTAAGAGACTTGAACAAGATAACTTAGCAGTAAGTGGTGTCAAAAGTGGGATGTGACATATCAGAGTCCAAGAAGGCAAAAATAAAAAGAAAGAAAGAAAGAAAAAAAAAAAAAGGCTATTGGACTGAAAGAATATTTAAGAAAATAATGGTGCAATTATTCCAAAATTTGGTTAAGAAAATCAACAAATCCACATGTTAAAGAAGTTGACCTAAACCTAACAGAGTAAACCTAAAGAAATACATGTTGGAAAGCATCATAATTTAACTTCTGAGGATTATAGGCAAAGAAATTAATATAAAATCTTCCAGACAGTATGATACATTACTTATAGGGAAAGATCAATTTGAACAAGAGTGAATTTCTCATTGGAGACTAGAGGAAATGTCACAATATTTTCCAAATGTTGAAAGAAAATAATTATCCAGTATAAATTTTATATTTAGCAGAAGTCTTTCTCAGGAATGATGAGAAAATAAAGACATTATCATATGATGAAAAATTAACAAAATTTGTCTTACATTTAAGAAGTGTCTAAACAAAGTTCTTCAAACAGAAAGAAGAGAAATAAAACAAACTTGGAGCATGGGGAAAGAAAAAATGGAAGGAGTACAAATATGAATAAATAAAATAGACTATCCTCATAATTTTCTACAGACATGTGATAGTTTAAAGTAATGCTATAACATCATCTGATAATTATAACAATAATACTTAAAAGTAAGAAAGATAAAAGAACAAAATATAAATGGAAGTAAGACTTACTTGGCTTAAAGTGGTTGTCTGAAGCAGATTGATAATCATGTTTATGTTGAAACATTCACAACTACCACTAAGAAAAATAAGAAAAATGATGCATTCAAACACACTACAAATAAATCAAAATAAAATCCTGAAACAGTAAACAACAAATGCACAAGAATAGAAGGAGAAAGAAAACAAAGTAAACAGAAAAGAAATAATACAATGCAGATAATAGGTAATAGTTCAATAACTACTTTTAGTGTAAATCATCTAAAATACCACTTTTGAAGCAGATATTGAGAGTAGACTAAGAGTAGGTCCCAATCATATGCTTTTTATAAGAAGTATGTTCATTTTTTCTAACAGTGTTAAGTTTTATTTTTTTCCTTCTTAACAATTTTTTAATTAAATCATAACTATGTCCATTAATGCCTTTATGGGGTACAATGTGCTGCTTTTATATACAATTTGGAGTGCTTACATCAAACTGGCTACCGTAGCCTTGACTTAATTATCGTGTTAAGACATTTATACTCTACTCTTAGTAGATTTGACATATACCCTTGCAATACTTGTGCCTGGATATTTTTTCAATTTTTCGTAGAGATGTGGTCTTGCTCAGGATGGTTTGAAACGCTTGAGCTCAAGTGAGTCTCCTGCCTAGGCTTCCTGGACTGCTAGAATTACAGGTATGATACTGAATGCTTTTCTTTTATTTGAGGTTACCATGAGCCTTGTAAAAAACATTTAGGAATTAATTATTTAAACACATGACAACTGCTTATAAACAAACAAATAAGCAATGTTGCTTTATTTTGTCCATTCATATCTTTGTATACTATTTATCTCTCAAAAAGCTCGTGTTGTTTTCCTATTTTTGGTAAGTTTATCTGTTAGTCAAGATATAAGTTGTTTATTCGCCACAATTGTAGTAATAGAGTATCCTGTATTTGTGTATTTACTGTAGCTAGTACATTGTATACCTTCAAAAGATATCTAATTTCTCATTTTTTTCTTTTCTTTTAGATTGAAGAACTCTTTTTGGCATTTCTTGTAGCACAGGTCTAATAATGAAATCATTCAACTTTTGTATGTCTTATTTATGTTTAAAGTATATGTTTGTAGGATATAATGATCTAGAATTAAGTTTTTTATTTTTTTCTTTCAACATTTTGAATATGTCATTCCTCTGTCTCAGCCTGTAAGATTTCCATGGAAACATCTGCAATTTTTGCGAGGTGGGTTATTAAATGCATTGCAGTAGCCTTTTAAAGGTTAAATGTATTTGGTATTCTATGACCTTCTGGGGCCCATATATTGATATCTTTCTCTAGGTTTGGAAAGTTCTCTGTTATTACTTTTCTTAATAAACTGTCTATCCCAGTTTCTCTCTCTCTATCTCCTCTTAAAGCCAATAACTCGTAGATTTGCTCTTTCAGTGTTACTTTCTAAATCTTGTAGTCATGGTTAATTCTTATTTATTCTTTTTTCCCTTTTATTCTCATATGAATGCATATTTTCAAATATCCTGCCATCAAGCTCACTAGTTCTTTCTTCTGTTTAGTTAATATTGCTGTTGAGAGACTCTGATCCATTTCTCCATTTGTCAATTGAATTCTTAAGCTCTAGAATTTTTGCAATTTTATTAATTTAATCTCTTCATTAAATTTCTTGAATAGGCATCTGAGTTTCTTCTGTGTTGTTTTGAAGTTCATTGAACTTCTTTAGGACAGTTATTTTTAATTCTTTGTTTGAAGCGTCAGGTCACCTATCTTCTTCACTCCATAGTTGGTCACTGGTAACTTATTTAGTTTGTTTGGTGACATCATGTCTCCCTGTATGTCTGAAGCTTGTAGATTTTGTCAATATCTAGAGATTGAAGAGTTAGGGATTTATTTTAATTTTCATAGCCTTGGTTTATTTGAATTCATCCTTCTTGAAAGGCTTTCCAGATACTCATATGGAATTAAGCATTATGGTCTAAGTCTTTGGTCACTGCAGCCATATTATTAATACCATAGGTTATACCACAAGCCCAGAAATGCTGTGACTCTTGTACACTCCTGATGGTACCACTTTGGTGAGCTTGGATAAGATACAAGAGAATTCCCTAGATTACCAGGCAAAGTCTCTTCTCTTCTCTTCTCTTCTCTTCTCTTCTCTTCTCTTCTCTTCTCTTCTCTTCTCTTCCCTTCCCTTCCCCTTCCCCTTCCCCTTCCCCTTCCCCTTCCCCTTCCCCTTCCCCTTCCCCTTCCCCTTTCCCTTCCCCTTCCCCTTCCCCTTCCCCTTCTGTTTCTTTCTCTTTCTCTCTCTCTCTCTCTCCTTGGCTGGTGGAGGTAGGAGAGGAGTTGTGTGGGCACTCCCTCATGACCACCAGTGCTAAGTTATACTTAAAGCCAGCCTAGGTTCAATCAAAGCCAGTGAGGACTGCTTTCTGGCTACTTCTGCTGTTTAAAGCCCCAGGGATCTTTAATAATCAGGAAATGAATATTGCCAAGATTAGGTCATTTCCTTCGAGGCAGTATGTTTCCTTCCGGTCCATGGTGGGTCTGCAATTGCCATATTGGTAATAAAGAATGGAATCAGGAACTTCGGGTATCTGTTTTATACTTTATTTTACTATAGCTGAACTGGTACCCAAGTTGAAAAACAAAATTCACTGAGCTCACTCACTTTCCTTTCATCAAGGGGAAGAAAACTCCCTGGGATGTGCTGCCTAGAGTTGGATGAAAGGTGGGACATGCACTGGGCTTGGCTTCAGCTGCTGTTGTCTCACTGGGTCAAATACACCCCAAGTCCACTGGATCTGCACTAGCACAGTCACAGGAATTTCACAAGGACTGCAGCCTTTGTGGCCTGACTTTCTTAGGAATTTAGTTCAAGTCTCAGACTGCACTTTCTCATCCAGTGGTGGATGAGACTAGCAGGATCTTGGATGGGACTAGCAGAACCGTGGTTTTCAGATGGAGGATTTCCTTCTGTTTTGGCCGGTCAAAATGCTCTTTCTATGAGCACCACAGAATTCAGTTCTGTGTGATGTTTCCTTGTACCCTGAATTTTAATTCTAAGTTCCACAAACATTTCAGTCTCTCTCTCCCAGGCACACAGATTTTCTCTCCACTGAGCATGCTGGCATGACACTGCAGGGCAATGGGGGAGGAGTGATATAGGCAATGCAAGACTTTCCTTTCTGCCCTCTTTGGTGCCTCTTTCTTTTGTACGATGTTAAATTAGGTGAGAATGGTTATTCACCTAATATTTTATTCCCCGAAGGTGGTTGCTTGAATGGAGAGTTGATGAATTTCATCTTTTCTTGTAAAGAGAAGATTCCTGGAGGTGTCTATTTGGCCATCTTGCTCCACCCCCTTAACATAGTAATTTTGTCCTTTCATTCATACCAATAGATAACATTTCTTCCTTTCTCATGATTTCCTATAAACTTTCTATGAATATATTATATAGAGTGATCTATTAAAATTTCAGAAATTCTATGCATTAAACCTCTATCAATCGTCTCTGGAATACCATATGTTTATGAAAGTACAGACATAACCTAATACACAAGAGTGCCTACCTAGCCACACACACTAAGATTGTTACAGAATAAAGAAGGCTATTAACAAAGCCTATATACTATGATTATACTAAAACAGTTAATTAATCACAAGTACAACATTCTGGTAAAGGTAGCCATGGTATATATTTTTTATGGCTTCATTGAGGTGTAAGCTGTCTACCCTAGAATTGGCCCTATTTAATTACATAATTCAATGGTGTTTACTTAGTAATACTACAGAGTTGTGCTTCTATCTCCATAATCTAAATTTAAAACATTTTAATACACCCCTACCCAAAATAGTGCCTATTGACACTCACTCCCTATTCCTACTTTAGCCCAGGCCACCACCCATTCACTTTCTATAGTACAGATTTATCTCTGTCAATACTTCATATATACAGCAATATATTATCTTTTGTAACTCACTCCTTTCACTTAACATAATGTTGTTAAGGTTTATCCATTTTTACATGCACTGGAAATTTCTCCAATTTTATTTTCAACTGTTAATGAGTGATCAGTGAGTTCCAATTTAATAAGGAGTACATGTGATGTTTGTTTTTCAAATCTTTTCATACCTCACTTAGGATAAATGTCTTTAGTTGTATTGAAATTGTTGCAAGGGGATTAAGTCATCTTCCTTCATAGTTGAGTAGTACTCCATTCATGTGGTTGCACTCTCTCTCTCATATATGTATGTACATAAAAATATATAATCACAAGTTGTTAACCTACTCGTGAACTGATTCTACATCTTTGCAATTGTGAATTGTACGGCAATAAATATCTAAGTGGAAGTGTCTTTTTAATAAAATGACTGATTTTCCTTCAGGTAAATCCTCAATAGTGGAACTGATGGATCAAATGGTAAGTTTACTCTTAGTTCTTTGAGGAATCTCCATACTGTTTTCCTCAAAGGTTGTACAAGTTTGCAGTCCTACAAACAGTATTTAAGTGTTCCTGTCTCTCTGCAGGTGATGAACATACATATATCACTAACTCAAGCAGTACAGAAGCAATCCATGTAACCAAAACGTTGGCACCCTGTAATAGTCTAAAATTAAAAAAAATAATCCATGAGATGAATCATATAATTTTTTATTGATTCATCTGACAATGAATATTTGAGTGGTTTACATTTTGGGCTATTATGAATAACCATATTATGAACAGTCACTTCAAAGTCTTTATGAGATATGCACCATTTTTCCACTCTGATAAATATCTAGAAATAAAATTTCTAGGTCATATGATAAGATTTTAATATCTTAAACAATTGTCAAACTTTTAAAAAGTGTCTCCACAAATTTACCCTCTCACCTACAACACATTAGTTGCAGTTTCTTCTCATTCTCAATAACATTTGTTATTCTTTCTCTTTTTCATTATAGACATTATACAATATATGGATTATATATAGGACTACATAATATCAAATCTTACTATTAATCACTTGTCTCAATTCCTTTTAATATATAAAATAAACAGAAACAGTTTTATCTGAGTTTATGCTTCCACTTTTAATTTTATGTATTATAGAGGCAACTTTTAAGAGACAATTGTCAAACAGTACACTTTGCTCACAACACTTTGAATATTTCAGGACTATACTTAAGGCCACTAATCTTTCTTATGTTGCTATAAAAACACATAGGCTGTGTTCTGATCAATTTGAAGGACTGACAGTACATTAGGTCCAGATGGGTAGCACTCAAGGGAACATATGCTGTTCATAGGGAAACACAGGTAATTATGTTTCCAGTGAAGTCTTCTAAAGACTGTGGAGTTGAGAGTCTGCCATATTTTTCCAAACTTGAAGCTCCAAATTTTACTTACTAAAACCTTAACCTTTGAAAGTCTTGAAGCAACTACACAAAAGTTAGTTTTATAAGAGATAGTGATAAATTTCCATACCCATAAACCACTGGCAACAATACTTTATCATAGGTTCTATATGCACCTCATATATAAAGTTAATTATGAGTACCACCTAAGCACATAATAGATAGTTGAGTAAATATGCATTGCATCATTTACCTTGCATTTGCCTTTGACTTCTTACATCTTTAAGACTACTGTATGTATCAAAATAGAAATGGACTAGCCAGGCGTAATGGCACTTGCCTATAGTCCCAGCTGCTCAGGAGGCTGAGGCCAGAGGATCTCTTGAACCCAAAAGTTTGGGGTTGCTGTGAGCTATGATGGCATGGCACTCTACCTAGGGCAGCAGAGTGAGACTCTGTCTAAAAAAAAAAAAAAAAAAAAAAAAGCCAACTAGTTGACATAATTGGACTACTCAAACATTATCCATGCTTTATTGTTTTCATAAAGGATCAAAATAGGGTTTGAATTATTCAATTCTTTTGGATATTCTTGTGTTCCAAAGGAATGTTGAGTAAGTAGATTTACAGAGTAATGTTTCATTATAATTTCACTAGTGAAACAGTTGTGTTCCTTCTATTGCTAGTCCTGTATACTTGTACAAAAGTACTATTTTCACATTTCTTTTATAACAATGTTGTCTTTTTGAAACTTTTACAGTACTTCAGGCATGATATATTGTGACTAGCATAAGGGTGATAAAAATGGAGATGTAAATGATGTTCAGATATGAAATACATTCATACCAATCAAATATTGTATAGTTACTGAAGTTGACATTGGGAAAATGGCAAGCCGTACATATAAACATGCATACACAGAGACTTTTAGTTTATACACTAGAGATTTAAAGGTAGTTATGGTCTAGTTAGAATAGGGAGAAGTACTGAGTCACATCAGTAAGGACAAGATTAAAGTATTGATGTTAAAACCAGTTACAATTTAGAAATGGATCTATGGTTTCCTATAAATAAAATATTTTTGGAAAAATAATTAACGTTTTGGAAAACTTTTAGGGATCAGATGTGGACATATCTAATTTTATAAATTATAGATTATATTTGTTATATAAAAAACACCATGAAGAAAATTTGAGTTTTTGATTATCTCAGCAATTAGTTCATGATGTACTTATTTCAAAATTTGAACATTCCATTTCATTTTAAAGATAAATGTGCCAGTTATTTGTACCCTCAATGAATCCCCAATAATAAAAAATAAATAAAATAAATGAAAATAAATATGGCAACTGCTACCAAGGAGAGAAAAATGATCTTCTTACAACTGCTAAGCCATAAACTACAAATGTACAAAACCTTTTTTCTTTTACTCCTCCAAATCTCAAATGTATTAATATTTTGAAAAATTTAGTGAACATTTATTGACTTACAGAGATTTTAAGCTTTTATTTTTTATTCTTTATATTGTTATCAGCTTCCTAGTAACTTTCATATATATGGTTCTAATATCAAAGAAAAAACAAAAATATTCAATATAGGAAGATCATTTAGTAATATCTCTTCAGTATATCAAAGAGTGTAGCTACATAATTGTATATTTAACTTAAATTATTTTAGGTCACATAATTTCACACTGCAAGAAAACACAATTTTTTTTTTAATACAGCAGCCTACTTGTTTGTCATTTTCAATGAGGTGGAGAATTAAAAAAGAAAACTTTTTCTTACTTTTACATTCTTGAATGTTAGACTCCCAGACAAAAATACCTACCCTAAATTTTAAAGAAAATCAATGAACATCTCACCATAAGGCACTTTGTTTCTGACAAGAGAAATAATGTTAACATCTCAAAGAAGTTTCAGATGTCAGAGAATAATTATAACCAATGTGAATCTCCATGGTCCAGCAGTTGTTGGTACTTTATTTTAGTAAAACCACCTTCCTTCTACAGCCAGCTGTGTAAACTTGACAGTGACTTTAAATCTTCTTGACACCTACTTCCATTCCCTTTCAGCGGTCAGTCAGTTGTAGTTCAAATAGTATTACTCAGCAAGGTAATTCCCGATTTCTCTCCTATTCTCTTAACTCTAAATGTAGCCATTTGGGACAAACCCAAATGTTGGGTCAGAAATGGTAAAGCTTCCAAAATGGACACGTAATTAGCTGAATGCTTAATTAGAAATGCAGTAGAAAACAGTGAATCTGTATCATTTTTACATAAAAATCACTTTGACTTCTAAATTGTTCCAGACATTCTTGTTTTATAGTTGAGAAGAAGGAATTTCTTTTGTGATAGGAGAATGGATTGAAATTGCAATCAAAGGAAGTGAAGACAAATTGTTGAACTTAGCTAAACCCTTACTACAAGAATGAAGCTTTTATAGTACAAAAATGGATGTAATGCTTTTAATAAATGCTTTTCAATCCTACAAGAATGGACGTAATGCTTTTACTAAATCTTTTGAGGTGATTAAACAAACAAACAAAAAAAGAATTCATGTAAAATGAGATTATTAATATTGAGAGAATTACTCCTTGATATTATTTTGCAAAGAACTCTAGCAAAGTGCAAATGTCCCCCATAGCCTCCTTAAGGAGGTGAATATATACAGTGTGTGTGTGTGTGTGTGTGTGTGTGTGTGTGTGGTGTGTGATTTCACCAAAATTCCAGTATATATGTATATGGTATTTTTAAAATTTATGTAACTAAATCAGTCTTAAATTTTGTGAGCTATAAAAGTAGAAATTGTAGCTTAATATATTTGTTAATAAAGAATAGTTTTGAGTAAAGGACCTCCAATTTATTCAATAAACAGTGTTGGTTAATATCCTTAAATATTTCAAACTTGAGCTATGAAATAAGCATAGATACTCCCATCCTGACATTTGTGTCAACCATACATAAAGGATGCAGCATTACATGAAGATAAGAACCTAACAATACTGCTCTGCTAATAGTTCCTCGTACTTTTCCTTGCCATTTTAAGCATTTATACATTTGCTCATGATCTCCATTGTATATATTTCCCTAACATTCATTAAAATTTCCCTTGGAGAAATTTCATTTGGTAGCATTGAATTATCCTCTGAAAAATACTCACCTTCTCTGTGTTACTATAACACCTTACAGGAATTTATTATTATTTCACTTATATCATACTGAAATCACCCATTAATGTATCACTCCTGAACTGAATCTGAAATATCTACATTTTTTTCTTTTCTCAATTTTTATTAAACCATAACTGTATATATTTATGGGGTACAATGTGATGATTTGATATACAATGTGGAATGCTTAAGTCAATCTAATCAACATAACCTTCACCTCATTTACTTACTTTTGTGTTACAATATTTGTAATATACTCTTAGTTGTTTTGAAATGTACCCTTGCATTGTGTACATTAGATGAGATCTCGCCAAATACCCTCCCACCATTCACTCTCCCCTTCCTCTCCTCTCTTTTTTTCTGAAATATCTTTGTATTTTATCATTTGCATGAATGTATAACTATTTATATATTGGTTTCATAATAGTATTGAGTACATTGGAAACTTTTTTCTTCCCATTCTTGAGATACTTTACTAAGAAGAATATATTCCCACTCCATCCAGGTAAACATAAAAGATGTAAAGTTTCCATCTTTTATGGCTACATAGTATTCCATGGTATACATATAGCACAATTTGTTTATCCTTTCATGAGTTGATGGGCATTTGTGTTGCTTCTACAACATGGCCATTATGAATTGAGCTGCAACAAACATTCTGGTGTAAATGTCTTTGCTGTAAAATGATTTTTTTTTTTTTTTCCAATCTGGGTAGATACCTAGTATGATACTGTAGGATGAAATAGTAGGTCAGCTTTTAGTTCCTTGAGAATTCTCCATATTTCTTTCTGAAAAGGCTATATTAGTTTGCATTCCCACTAGCAATGTAGAAGTATTCCTTTTCTCCACATCCATGCCAATATCTGCAGCTTTGGGATTTTGTGAAGTGGGCTAATCTTACTGGAGTTATGAACAATGCGGTATCTTCCTGAACTATAATAGTTGAAGATTTTAACACCTTTCATCAGTTTTGGATACATCCTCCAAGAAGAAACTAAATAAATAAATAATAAACCTAAACTTGAACCTAGAGAATATGGACTTAACAGACATCTACAGAACATTTTACCCTAATAAAACTGAATACATATTCTTCTCATCAGTCCATGAATCATCTTCCAAAATCAATCATATCTTAGGACCCAAGTCTAATAACAAATTTAAAAGAATGGAAATTATTCCCTATATCATCTCGGAACATGACAGAGTAAAAGTTGAACTCTGCAGCAACAGAAATATTCATACTCAGAGTTCATGGAAACAAAATAATCTTAGGCTGAATGATAGCTGTATCAAACTTGATATTAAGTAGGAAACCACCCAATTTCTGGAACAACATGATAATGAAGACACAAGTTATTTAAACCTGTGGGATACTTTCCCTCTTAGGAAAGGAAATTTATAGCATTAGAAGCCTTCACCAAGAAAACAGAAAGAGAGAAGTGAACAATCTAATGGGACATCTAAAGCCACTGGAAAAGGAAAAAAATATAACCCCAAACCCAGCAGAAAAAAAGAAATAACCAAAATTAGAGCAGAACTAAATGAAATTGAAAACAAAAGAAGTGTTCAGAACATCTACATTTTTATCTCTAGACTCCAATATTAAAATCTAGCACAATGTAAGTGCTCTTTTAAAGTTAATAAATTAATATTCTAGAATTGGGACTCAGGCCACAGTGAAGGAAATAACCAATTATTGAATTGTGTTTCTGATATAATTTTTTATTTTCTTTCCTAGAATTGTTTGAATGATTTCACCTTAATTTTATTGCTAGCCTAAGAAAGATAATTATTTACATTAACTTAATATGAAGACCAGGTCTACTTTCAGAAACATATGAATAGTGTCTACATATTCCACTTTTTGTTTTCTTTTTTGCTCTGCGTGCTCTATAGAATTCATGAACAGCCACCCAATTTACGGAAAAAGAAAAAACAAGTTGTCATGAAGTATTGGTGTCATAACATAACATAGATAAAACTAGCATAAATCCATAAAATCACAACATTTAAGGATAAAGTATTATGATGTCTTGAGGTTTGTAGCTTTATATATAACTTTTCAGGTAATTTTTATTTGTATGTGACTACTATTAATTATGAATAAGTTATTTGCGATAATAAAATAATAGCCTACTTTCTTGGTTTTATACTATTATTTTGCATCCTTTAAACCATATGTAAATCACAGCAAAAGGTCAAATCTATGCCCTATATAACTAGTTTTGCTTGATATCTCAAATCTGTTGTTTTAATATTCAGAACCATTAATTAATATTTAGACTATAGCAGAATGACTGCCTGTAATGTTCTTTAACAGAGAAAATTTTTGTTTGAAATATTGGCACATTCTTAATTGCCCTCCATGTCCTGGTAAAAGATTTTACTTTGTATGAGAATCTTTGGCTTTAATCACTGGAATTTCTTAAACTAAATCAGAAATTAGATTAATGGAACAGTGTGGGGTTTTTGCCTAAATATGGCAATGTGTACACCAAATACCCTATAAAATAAACAGATGAAGCAGGTGTGAGACAGACTCAGAATTGGAAGACTGCCAACTGATGAGCATCACCAAGGTTTTATTATCTAACCAGAAACACATTTTGTTGATATTTAAACTTTCTCCCTCTAGATTAACTTCTGCCAACTGGATACAGTTCAGTGAACATAATGACCATAAATGTTCCAGACCCCGGTAAATGATTGGCATTATAATGTTCTGTACCTAAGATTTTTCTCTGCTTGTATAAAAAGATATTGATGTAATCAGGCAACTTCAAATATTCCTCAGCAGCTTTATACAGAATAATCTAGAAATGTATGTATATCTGAGCTTTCTTTCTGTTGGAACTCATTTTAGCAAAGAATTTAAATAATGATCACGTAAATAAAAGGTAATAATTAATTTGATTTTCCTGAAGCAAAGAGTCCAAACTAAGGAGTTTATAAATTTAAGACTATGAAAAAGTCATGAATTATAAAATAGTTGATAGATGTAGAAGAGACAGAAATTGTATCTACAGAGGAAGACTCAAAAATTCTGTAAGATAATTTATATCTGAGTTGGTTGTGTTAAAAAAAAGATAGGCTTTCATGGCTCTGTGTTTCATTATATATTCAATTAATATATTCAAATATTCATAATTATAATTATTTTCCTGGTCATAACAGCACTTATACTATCTCTTATATATACGAACAAAGATCAGCTTACTCATAGTTCTGGAATATGATTGAACTCATAGACTGGTTTACTCATAGTTCTGGAATATGATTGTTTATTTGTGATGGTTTATTTGTTTTTCCTTCTCTGTCACAGAGATAGATTTATACAGGCTTTTTTAGTTAGAAAGAGACTGTCAAATATTTTTAAAAGCAGTTATAAAATAATATAGTCTCACTAGCAAATTGTGATAGGCTATTTTGCTGCACATCTTCATTAATGTTTAGTATTATAAAGCATTTTACTTTTAGTGATTGTGAAGTGCATTAAACGGTGTCTCTTTGTGATTCTAATTTGAATTTCCCTGACAATTAATGATATTGAGCATTTGTTTGTATGTTTATTTGAAAATTATGCATTTTAATTATTTTTTATGTTCAAATAGTATGCCTATTTCTACTAGATGATTTATGTCATTAGTATTGATTTGCAAAAGTTATGTCTATATTTTTTACATGTGTATATCTATTCATCTACATTGATAGGATGTAACCAATCTGTTGCTTGCATTCTCATTTTTAACAATATTTAATTTTAATTGTTATAGAATCCTGTTTGTGAACTTGGTATAATATTATTGCTTTCTGTGTCCTATGAAATATTGCCTACTTCAATGTCATTAATAATTTATTTTATATTTACTTCTACAAATTTTGTAATTTTATTTTAATATTTACTGATCTATGATATGTTTTTAGATTTCTTCGTGATTTGAGGAAAACTTGAAACTCTTTTATCTAGTTTTATTATCTGAATAATCCCAACTTTATAAAATCAATTAGAAAGTGTATCCTCTTCTGAAAAAATTTGTATATCATTGGTAGTATTTCTTTTTTAAATATTTGATAAAATTTTTCAGTGATGACATCTGTGCTTAGAGTTTTTTCTTTTAGGAAAATGTGTCATAATTTGGTTTATGAATTTCCATAAACGTGTTTATGTTTTCTACTCCTAATTTCAATGGTGGTACTTGTACATTTCATAGAATTTTTCCATTTTCTCTAAGATTAGAATATGTTTATATAAAATTCTTAAAATTTTCTAACCCTTTTGAGAATTTTAATAAACATGGTGATGTCTTCATCTTCATTCTAAATGGTGGTAATATAGGTTTCTTTTACTTTTTCAGGATTGGTGTAAGTAGACTTCTGTCAATTTTATCAATCTTTCATAAAAAGCCATTTTTCGTTCCATTGACTTTTTTTGTAGTCTACTCTCTATTATAGGTAAATACACAACATGTCAGATGAACACATATTTTCCTTCTCTAACAGAAACATAAATGTTTCTGAAAAATCAAAGGATTTTCTGCTTCCAGGGACATAAATGTCTGTCTTTAAGAATTGCTCAGAAGGTAAAAAGGTGTGTCATCACTACAGTTGTGTACCTGAATGACTAAGAGCAGGTCTTGTCATAAATCTCTATGTGGTGCTGTGTGTCTACATGGATTATGGAACAATCCTACATGGTGACCTTATCAAACTTTATGGAGAAATGTCCTGTACAGATATGTAAAACACTGTTGTTCATTGTGTATCCCATCTAATAGGCTTCATGGATCACAGAGGTGTGTGCTTGCATCTAGGAGGCTATATTAGTTAAGGTTCTCAAAAGAAAGAGAACTATTATGAGGAGTTGGCCCACAGGATTATAAAATCTACCAAGTTCAAAATTCTATAGAATTAATATTTCAGTTCATGTTGAAAGGTCAGAAGCTATCACAAGTCCAGGAATAATTGATGTCCCATAAAACTGACTTACAGGAAGAATTGTTTCCCACTAGGGAGAATGTTAGCCTTTTGTTCTTTTCAGGCTTTCAACTGACTGGATGAGGCTCACCCACATTAAGGAGGAAAAATTACTTTCTTCCGTTTACAATTTAAATTGTAACTTCATCCAAAATCACCCTCACAGAAATACTCAGAATAATTTTTGTTCCAAATATTTGACTACCTCGTGTCTCATAAAATTCATCATCACAAAGACCAGAGAGAATTCTTATATACAATTCAACAATTGCAGACATGTAAGTACTCCCCTGGGCCACAGGGTGACTGTAATGATGTTTAGCAACGAAATATGTACACTTTCTCCAGGAAAACTTCATGAACTTAATTGCCCAACCTCATACGTTTCTGTATCTTTCACACATTGTATTCCACTAGCCAAATACATGAATATCTGATGAATGTTTAGTGAATAAGTCACAACTATTTTGAAGTGGCTGCACTCTGACAATACAGCAGTGAGGTAAAAGCCTGGAATTGGAGGAAGATCCAAACCGGATTCCATGATGCCCCCTACTATGGTCCCCGTGACTTAGTGCACATTCTATGACTTCTCTGACTCATCTATGGACTTCTTCAATATCACTTCTCTTGGTAGTATGCCATAAGGGCTTTTGAAAGGCTTGTCTCAATGCATGACACAGAATAAGGCAATTGAGGATCATAAAAAGAATTTTCTGACTGATTTTCAGCATATAGCTTTGCCTCTTGACAAACGATTTTCCAAAGGACAATTACAGTGGTCTTTTGAAGACCCTTGTCTGGTCTCAACTCCTCCTCTGCTTCCCTAGAATGGCTTTCATTACATTCAAATCATACATCTTGTCCTACAGGAAAAATCCAGTGGTGTCTAATCTTGGCTTAACATCCTAGCTTGCTTCTTTCCTTTATCCATCACTTTCTCTCCACTTTGGTCTTCTTTCTGTCTTGGGAAACCAAATTTTGTTCCAACAATGTCTTTTTAAGTAGCTGTTGTTTCTGCTGGTCCTGCGATTCTCCCATTTCTGGGTCATCCAGATTGTGCCTCAAATGCTATTATCTCAAAAAGACTTCCCCTTATCACAAATCTGCAGTAGCATGCATCACTGACTGATGATTCTTAATCTGAAAATCTAATTCACTACTGTATCTCCCATTTATTAAACACTTCCTGGTACAGAGAGGCATTCAATAAATGATTTTGAATGAAGAAATGATCATTTAAAATGATCATTTAGATCATTCAGATCATTTAAAATTCCACTCCATCCATAGTTTTTATGTACATAATCGAAAAGTTCAGTTGATTCAGTCTGCTAAATAAAAGTAAGGTTATTTTTTTTAAAGTTTAAAATCCTCAGATTTTAAGAATAATTTGTAGAGCAGTTGAGTTCCTTTAATCTTAAGAGAACGCAACTACATGTTCTGATTCGCACTTTCAAATTATTGGTTTAACTACCCATGGCCATTTTGTTGAATTATGTTTTCTTTTGTATAGATTTTTTCTTCATTAGTCAGATTAATGGCTGAACAAATGTGTATCTCTTAATTTAGAACTCTTGGTTTAGTCCACTGTAATCAATCAACTGACATGCACAATTCTCTAAACATTTCTTTCTTCTTGCCTCAGTAGTTATTTAAATTTCCTGTTAAAAATCACTGGGGTAAAAAGCCGGCAAGTAACATGGCAATTTTAGGAGGTTACGTGAATAACATTTTAATATTTTTAAAAATGTAGAATAAAGACTATCGTTAACCAAAAAGTTGCTTTTTTGTGGAGTAAAACTTGGAACTTTGAAATTGGAAATGGAAAATAGCTTTTAAGCCATCATTCCTATTTTTTCTTGCCCCCAGGAGAAAGGGGCTCAGTCCTATTTTAAATTAATTCTGTGATATTATTTCCATTAGAAATTTCAAGTTTGACTTCTTCTAAGACTTTCAGTTCTACTGATTATATTTTCCTAATCATGATGAGAAATAAAAATTTATTTCTATTAGTTCCTTTAATGCATGAGCTCAAGTCTTTAAGTGAGAGTTTTTTCACATGAACCAAAAATACTATATCTGGTCACCAGGTGGTGGAATGGTAACAAAGATTCTTATAATTATTATTTATGATTGAACCAACTAGTAAAGCAAACCTACATTTCAGGTAAATTAAAAATTGGTAACTATTAGATTGATGTCTCTATCCTCAGTCTCCAGCTACATAATCCTATATACATCAATTCTAAATTCAGGATGAAGTGGTTTAACAGAATGAATACTACCACATTTGAGAATTTACATACTATAAAATAACAAAATATTAAACTTACTTTAAACTAGAATTATATAACAAAATTGTTTATTCCCTTCCCGCAGATAGTAGCCATATAATTCTTTTGAAAGCTTATCTCTATGCATACCTCCATTCAATACATTTTCTTCCACTCTATAAAAGACATTATTTACTTCTATTCAGAGAGAAATTAAGTTTTTTTGTTGAATGTTTGAAAAGGCACAAAAAAGATAATTAAAATACCCAGAATTTCACCCTATAGACATAAGGGTAGTTTGTATTCTGATGTATTTTTTGCCATTTCTATTCTGTGATTAATTCAGAACTTTGCTGCTTCTGAGCTGTTACTCTTCTTTGAAGTCCCCAGAATGACCCCCCCAAAATGCTAAAGTAGATTATATTCATTTTAAAAGGGGAGAGAGTGTAGAGCTTTCATATCACTTATTTCATGCCATTCCCTCATATTCTCCATTTATTTTCTTTTTTTCCCTGAAGTTTTCTGGGGGATAGATACAGAAGATTTTAAGGGCTGGAAATATTAATGATACAACAGCATATTAATGAGAACATTAATCCTTGTTCTTTTCCTTATACCTTAAAAATTTCTCATAAATATAAGTTTTTCTAAAGTGTATGTTGCAGAGGATGGTTTAGTGGAAGCATCAGTTTAGATTATATCTTTAATGTTGGCATGTGCTTGGTTAAAAACTTATTTTTCATTTTTTGATAGTGAAGTTTTTAGAGTTTTTGATTAGTATGTATATTAGTAAGTATTGTTAATCTATAAGAGGGAGATGTGTAATACAGATCTTGGCAAATAATCAAATCATTAACACAATCCCTATCATCTGCTATTTGCGTATTTTGTAAGACTTGTGTTTCATGAAACTTGTTTTGAGGAACTCTTCCCTTTCAATATTCAGGCTGTAAGCTAAAGAGGCATATGATCTGCTATCTAAAGTATGGTAGGCAACAAATATTTTACCACTGTTTAACAAGGAACACAGGCTGTTCAGTCTGCTATATGTGTAGTCTTGTTGACTAACTACTAAACTATTCTCGCGTGCTATACAGTTTTGTTATAATGTATTCAACGCTTCACTAATCAGTATATGTTAAACTATGCTACAGTAACAAATGCTGCAATAAAAATGATCAGGTTGATTTAACAAAATAAAAGCTAATTTCCCACTTATATCAAAATCCTACTTGAATGAGGCTGTTCTCCTTGGCAGCTCTTATCCAAGGGATAACGTGAGGTATTCCTACCTGGAAGGTTCTAGCATCTTTTTCTATACCCTATAGCAAACGTATATAATTCCTATTTTGCCAACATCTAAAGCTATTGCTAATTGAGAACTTCCTTCATTTTGAGTATTGGTGGGAGACTTGGTTGTTTGCAGTAAAGTTATAAAAAAAAGAAAAAAAAAAAAAGGAATACTCATTTGTTAAGTGCTCCTTGATATTAACATATAAGAATTTGACTAGAGTCCAAATAGTAATCAGACTACTGCCCATGACTACTAAATTAAGAAATGAGAAATGCAACTCATTTCAAATGGTGTTTGGTGCAACAAGATAGACTCCAATGGCAGTAATATCGAGAATACTAGTTACAACATTCTGGTTGATGTTGTCAAGAGGTTCAATAGCAGTAGTTAGACTCTTAAATAGGCCAAAGGAAATTAGCATATGGACAATTCTGAGAGTGAATCTAAGTTTTTTTCCTTGTTGCTATGCCACTTTTATAGCCCTTGAGGTGACTCAATACACTTTTAATGAATTCCTTTTATACTAAAATTGCTAAGATAATTTTTTATTTTGGTTAACTAAACTCCATTCTATGGCCTTGAAAAGAAATCAAACACTTTAAAAGACTTCTCGTTTCAGATGTGAATAAGCAAACCTCAAAACCTAAAGCCATCAGGTTAGTTAGCCTAAACTGTGTGTTGATGGGAATAGTGGGTTAGTATATGGACATTCAATGGCAAAGCACCCTCTTCTGGAAATATTACAAAACTCATGTACAAAAGGTTCCCTGACTTTAAGAACAAGCAAGGAAGTTGAGAGTTTTGGTTAAATAAAAGGCTCCATCAAATGTCTTCTTAGACCTCTGCGTTTCCGTAAATGGCCACTTATTTAAAAGCATAGAATGCGTCAATCTATAGTTTAATGAAACCCATGAGGATTAAGAATGAAATCATAAATTTTAGCTTATACTAGTGAATCAACCAAGCCTAAGACAATTGTGAAATATAGTATTCTCTTGTTTTATTTTTCCTGTAGAAATATAGTATTGACCATATAATCAATACATTTATTAGAAAATATGATGTCAAAGTTTCTAGGAGTTTCTTGCTAACAATGGTAAATAATTATGAATTTACTTCAAGAAAAATATTGTACAAAGTCGTGCCCACACTGCATGGTCAATATATAACTTTCATCTAACTGAAAGTATGGTTTAAATGTAATTTTTTTTATATATGTTGAACAGGAGAAACATGTCACTAATGAGATGTGATAAGAAATCCAAAAACAGAGAATAAGAAAATGTAGGCCCTGCACAGGACACAGCAAGATGCTCTGTCCACAAAATCTTTAAAGAAGTAGCTGAGCGTGGTGCCATATGCCTGCAGTTCTATCTACACAAAAGACAAAGCCTGAAGGATGGGCTTGGACCTAGGAGTTTCAAATTTCACTGATACATGGTGGTACCACTGCACTCTAGCTTGGCCAACAGAACTCGCCAAGAAAGAGAGAGGGAGGGGAGAAGGAAGGAAGGAAATATTTTCATAGACAGTAAGAAAACTCCAAAACTAATGGCTTAAAATTAGATGAAACAGAGTGTTTGGAGAAGACTGCATGCACACTTGCCGTATAATTCACTTTAATGAGTTTCCAAAAACTGAACATGTCCCAGGCAATCATGTGTGGGAGTAGTGAGAAAACAGATTGATTGCAATGTGACATGTGTTCTGAATATTTTTAAAATATGTCAATAATTTAAAGTCAGTGTATCAATTCATGTATTTTAAATCATCCTATTAATATGCATCACAAAGGTTAGCATTGATCTATGATATTATGTTTAAAAATTTAGATTTTAGATTATAGGCTGGTGCTATGGCTCATGCCTATAATCCCAGCACTTGGGAGGCTGAGGCGGGTGGATTGCCTGAGCTCATGGGTTGGAGACTACACTGAGCCAAGGCAAGAGCTCATCTCTAAAACTAGCTGGGTGTTGTGGCAGGCACCTATAGTGCCAATACTCGGGAGTCTCGGGCAAGAGAATTGCTGGACCCCAAGAGTTTGAAGTTGCTGTAAACTATGATGTCACAGTACTCTACCAAGGGTGACAAAGTGAAACTCTGTCACAAAAAATAGTAAATATGAATTGAGCTGCAATGAACAATCTCATGTAAATATCTTTGGTGCCAAGTGATTTTCTGTCTTTTGGATATACACCTAGGAGAGGAATTGCAGGATCAAATGGCAGGTCTATGTTTAGATCCCTGAGTGTTCTCCAAACTTCTTTCCAAAAAGAATGTACTAGCTTGCATTCCCACCAGCAATGCAGAAGTGTTCTCTTTTCTCCACATCCATGCCAACATCTTTGAATGGATTAATAAATTATGGTATATGTATACCATGGAATACTATGCAGCATTAAAAAAAGATGGAGACTTTACCTCTTTTATGTTTACACAGATGGAGCTGGAAAATATTCTACTTAGTAAAGAAAGTATCTCAGGAATGGAAGAAAAAGTTCAATGTAGTCAGTTCTACTATAAAACCAATTTATAACCACTCACACTTTCATATGAAAGATGAATGACAACTATATAATGTATAGCCCAGGATGAAGGAGAGAAGGGGAGGAGGATGGGAAGGGAGAGGGTGGTGGCTCAATAGAGGGAAGGTAATGGTTAGACCTCACCTATGGAGCATATTGCAAGGTTACAAGTCAAATCTATCAAGTATTGAACACAAATGTCTTAACACTGTGATTAAGTAAATGAGGTTAAAGCTATGTTAATTAGTAGGATGTAAGCACTCCAATTTCGTACAAATAATCAACAGATTGAATCCCACAAAGGCATAAATGTATTCATGATCCTTGTATATATGATTTAATAATAAAATAAATAAATAAATAAATACAAATTTAGATTATGAAATGCATATAAAGTACTACACCAGCTATAATAAACTGTCGGGAAAATAGTTTATCTCTCACATATATAAAAAATCATTAGAATACATAAAAATTTATTTCTGAAATTATCTTTTGAAGCACTCAGAGCCAGGTTAGGGGAGAGATTCCTTAGGTCTTGTTTTTCTTTCCTGAAAGATACCACCTGTATCTAGGCTTACAAATAGTTAAAGGACAGGACCCTCATTTTATGTTGTCACTGACTATAAAGTGTGTATGTGCTTTTTAGTCCCACACAAACAATGCTATAAATAATGTGTAGCTTTTGTAAATCAACCATGATAATGTAACCTGAGAAAAAGATATTTTCTTCACAATTGACCACTCAAAATTAATTTGAATTGTTCTCAACATATAAGTAACTAAATCCCATTATTAATTCCATCATGCTTAGTTAATTGATAGTTTTCCAGTTAACTACCTAGAGAGAGACCAGATTTGATTGCTGTTAACATGAAAAATATGAATCATTTAATCTTTGTTTCTTTTGTGATATTTTTGATTTCACAAAAATGTCATTTTGACATTTTCAATTCGAGTAATGTATACATACCCAGGCATATGTCATTTTGTTGTATTTCACTTTGTTGTGTTATATAGATAGTGATTTCTTTTCCATAAAGCGAAGATTGTGTCAAACTTGCAGCACGCAAGTCTGGGCTATTCTACCATCAGCATATGCTCACTTCATGTTTGCATATCACATTTTGGTGATTCTCACAATATTTCAAACTTTGTCAATATTATTGCATCTGTTATGGTGATCTGTCATCTTTGAAGTTACTACTGCAGTTATTTTGGGGTGCCATAAATTACTTACATATAAGACAGCAGCCTTGATGGATAAATTCGTGCATGTTGACTGTTACACTGACTAACCACCACTCTGCACTCCTCTCTCTCTCCCTCCCCCACAATCCCACACCAGGCCTTGTGACAATATTGAAATTGATATAATTAATAATCCTATAACAGCTTCAAAGTGTTCAAGGAAAAGCAAAATTGAACATTTTCACTATTGGTGAAGGTGCTGTGAACATTGTTGGAATGACAACAAAGAATTTAGAACATTTTATATATTCACCTTACGTAAGAATTTTATATTTAGAAATTAAAATATATTTTAATTGAAATATAACTATATTAATCATTATAAATATAAAATGCATGTGCACAAATATTCACTGTTTAAAAAATAACAAAAATATCCTTTGGTCATGATTACTAGAAATGAGAGCAATCAATTTATAAAAAGATAAAGTGTGCATGTATTTGGAATAGACAGCACTGAATTTGGATACTGTATTTGGAATAGACAGCATTGTATTTGCACACACTTACACACACACATTAATCCAGGAAGAGAAAACATCTAACCAAGATAACAATGTACAATTGTATTTCGAGTGTGGTAATGAAATGTAAGATACAATAAACAAACCCAGACTGTGATATTTTTGAATTTTAATAATTTCATTCAACTTTAAAAATTGAACATAACGATGTTATATTCGAACTTAAACCAACTAGTATTCTAAGAAGAAAAACACATAAAAATATTGCAAATAGTATATTACAATGAAAAGCAAATAATTTAGAGACAGTCATTTTGTTTCAACCCAGAAATTCAAATTAAGTGATTCAGAACTCTATTGTACTAAATAATTGTGTGTTGTAATTATGAACTCAGCTGATCTGCCACCCACAGACGTAAAACTAGGGGCTACCGCTGAAGATGACAAACATGGAGTAGTTTGAAATGCACGTGTGGACCAGCAGATGCCACTCTTGTTAAAAGACTGTCTGAGTAATCTTTTATGAACGGTATGGCTGCAGGCAGAATTTCAACATGTGAAGAATTTAGCCCTGACCCTCTTTTCACCTCACCACCTACTTTACACTAATGACAACAGGCTCAGTGAATTAAAAGTGTCAGCTGCTCTGCCATCAGTTTCCAAAGCTGTTGGGTCTAACTATAATTTATGGTCAATGGTTATATAAGCAACATTGCCAAATCTCTGTAATTACTAGAGATGTAACCAGGCACAGAAAATAAATGCTGCTGTAAGGTAAACCAAGCCTTGACAGTACTACAATTAGGCTGATGATTCAAGCTATTTAGAAAATATGTAGAATAGCCAGAAAAGTACACTTCTGTTTTTGAAGTACAGATTTGTTTTTCTTTTATTAAACTAGGGTTTGGTCAATTAAGACTTGACAAACACTATTAATTTCCTATCCTTAATTACACAAAGCCTTCACAACTTATTTGGGCAAAAGTATCAATACAATTATAATAACCTGAGAAATCTTGAGTTCAAATAGCAGTTTTGCCAATTGTTCAATTTGTGGGCTTAGATCATTATTTATCTTCTCTTATCTGGAGTTTTTTTCCATCAAAAAATAAAATAATATCAATCTCTCAGAACAATCATGTATGTTAAATAAAATAATGTGAATAAAATTACTTCTACAGTACTGGGTACTTTCATATTCTCAAAGGACCTGTTAAATCTCATTGTAAACTTCAACTTCCCAGTGGAATTATTGATATGGTCAAATGTGCCACAGCCTACTCTTTCAAATAAAATGCTAATATAAATTTGTACATTTGAAAGATGTTCTAAAGATTATTTATTCTATTGCCCCACTGGATATAGCATTAATTGCTAGGCTTACCACTTTAATACTTTTTTTTTAAATGACATGCAGCTACTACCTTAGCATTTCTAGCTTGCTGCTTCACAAAATAGCTCATTTTATCTTTGACCAGTTATATCTATCCTAATAACATTGACTTAAAATTCACTTTCCAATTGCTACTTCAATCTAGCCTTAGACCTGGAACTCTGTAGATAGAGTTCCACATCAAAATACTTTTAGCACTTTATAATAACAGTCATCTTAGAGAAATAGGTTTCTAGTTTTTCCAATTTTCCCAATATTAATATTAAAAATTGTGTATTATTACCTACATGATAGTACTGTTGTGGATTTAATAGAAAATTGCTTATTAAAATATTTATCTCAGTGCCTTGCATATAATAAATATGCCATAAATTTGCATTATTTTTGCCTTACCCATTATTTTATGTGATAGATCTCAAAGATACAGTGCATCATCTCTCTATGTCTTAAAAAAGTGTGATTAAACCTGATTGTATTAACTCAGATGTGGAGCTATTATTCCTCACGTTCTAGTAATTAAGTTTACATTTTACTTTTATTTTAGGAAATACATCATAACATTATGTCAGGATGAGCTGTCCTAAAATTTATCTATTTTGCTTTGAATTAATAGAAAACTAATATGGCTTAAAGAATACCAGTTTCACCAACCTATTTAATTAAAATTACAAAGCAATATATTAGGTCATGATTCTGACTTGGAATGATTCAGAAATGTAAATAATACCACCACAACAAATGTTATTATATAAAATAAGGTAGTTACAATGATATTATTAAGACCTAATAGCTCTATTTCTCTCTCTCTCTTACACACACACACACACAAACACACACACACACACACAGATTCTGGTTCTGTTCTTAATTTTCATTTTATGGTAATTGTCTATTCCATAATGGAACCAAAGTAAAGTGTGTGTGTATATGTGTGTGTGGGGGGTCAGGAAAGAAATTATCTGTATTGTTTTATACTTTAATGTGCTATTGTAATTTCTAAAGCCATTCTAATTAGTTATCTTTTATGAGAAACTATTCTTTTCCACTTTCTGGAAATTATTAGTAACATTTTTATCTCTAATATGTTAATTTTTAACTTCATAAAATTTTATTATTCTATATTCATAAATTATGATGTGATTCAGTATCCACTTTATATTGGAAACTCTAATCCTTCTGTTGTAAAAATGAAAATCTTGAAAGGAAAAGTGGGTTTTTGGTTATTGCCTTTGTTTGATTTTTATCTATCCTACTAATGTTTGTCCTCCTGAAGTAGTTGTCTAATTGTCTTTTTTTTAATTTTTCTGCTTTATGGATCCTTTTCTTTACCTAGAGAAATTCTTAACTTTATATTCTTACCCTTCCAGGAATGGACAGCAAAAATTCTACTTTAAATGGGTTGATGGGGATGGCAGTAAGGAGTCGATTAAGAGCCCTGTGACTGTGAAAGAAAAAGACGCTTACTTAACTCTGGTTACAAATATGTGAGAACATCTCCATATCTCAGAACATTAGCTTCTGGTTAGTAACGTGAATGAATCTTCAGTGAGACCACACCAGTCCCCCACAGAGGCTCAGTACCTATTTATGATAAAGTATATGAAACACTGATGGTTCTCATCAACGTCAACACTACGCTGCATTCACTTTTCTGTGATTTGAGTTTATCATCAAAACAATATACTTCAGTGTGTAAGATGATATCCATAAATGATGGCTCAGGGAAAGCAAATCCATATTCAGATACACAATGACAAATCATGGGCATCTTTTTCACAGAAGGGATTTGTTGTAATCAATTCGGTTTTGTGTCCAGGTTGTTGACTTCTGGCATATGGAAATGGCACTCACTGATTTTTGTATGTTGATTTGGCATTCCTCTACTTTATTGAATCTTTAAATTTCTTTATTCTTCGAACAAAGACAATCAGATTTCTTACTTTCCAATTTGGATACCCCTTTTGTCTCTCTCCTCTCTGGTTACTTACCTAGAACTTCCTGTAGGATATTGAATAACAGGAGTAAAAATTGGCATGCTTGTCTTGTTCCAGATCTTGACAAAAGTCTTTCAGTTTGCTCCCATTCAGTATGATACTAGCTATCTGTTTGTCATATGTGTGTTTTATTTTGTTGAGGTAAATTATGTCTATAATTAATTTTTGGAGAGATTTTATTAATAAAGTGGTGTTATATAAAAAAAATTTTTTCAGCATCAGTTAAAAGAATTATATCATCGTTGTCTTTTGTCCTGTGAATATGATGTATCACATTGATTGATTGGCATATGTTGAACCATTCTTGCATCTCTGGGATGAATCCTTCTGGATCATGTGAATAATCTTTTTAGGGTGTGGTTGAATCCACTTTGCTAGCATGTAGTTGAGGATTTTAATATCTATGTTCATCAGAGATTTTGTTTTTGTGTCTTTGTCTAGTTTTTATATCAGGGTGATTAAAAGCCTTGCAGATTGAGTTTGGGAGTATTCGCACCTCCTTGATTTTTGGAGGAGTTTCGGCTGTATTAGAATGAGTTCTTCATTGAATGCTTGGTAGAATTCTGTAGTGAAGCCATTAGGTCCTAGGATTGTTTTTTGATGACAGAAATTTTATTATTTCTTATTATTGGTATATTCAGAGTTTCTATCTAATCCTGGGTCCATTGTGGTAGGTTGTGTGTGTTTGGGATTTTATCCATTCCTTCTAACTTTTCCAATTTATGGGCACAGAAATGCTCATAGTAATGGGTGTTGATATTTTGCTTTTCGACAGTATGAGTTGTAATGTCTCCTTTTTCATATCTGATTTTATTTATTTATGTATTCTCTCTTTTTTCACTTAGTCTGGCTAAAAGTGTATCAATTGTATCTTTTTAAAAGCCTGTTTGTGCTGTTAATCTAACATAGTTCTTTTTTTTTTTTTTTTTTTGGTTTCCATTTTATTTATGTCTGATAAAATACTTTTTGGTGAAAAGGGGTCATTTCACTTCTTTAAGTCCAATTTATAACACTTTTATTTCCTTTTCTTGCTATATTTCACTAGCTAAAAGGTCTACTATCATGTTAAATAAAAATGGGCATGATTTTAGAAAGGGAACATTTTGTTATTCAACATTAAATATGATGTTTGTTTCGGGTTTTTCACTGATTCCCTTTATCGGGTTAAGCGAGACTGGCATTTTAGTATCTACTAAACACTCTATGAGCCAAATAATTTATCCTTACATATGCTTATCTGGAAATATTTATAGAAACATTATACAAGAAAAATTTTATTTTTAAAAGATTTCTTGATAATAACACTATTTATGGTACTAGTTATATATTTACTTTACTTGTATATAATTGCTGCACATGAAAAAGATATTTTATTTTGTAGCTTGAGAGCTAATATTTAAAAGAACAATAATTGTCACTCATTTCATAAAAATTTTTGTCCTAAATAATATTGCCATGTTTCATTGTATCAACTGTCTTGGAAAAAGAAGACACTAAAGTTCACAGTTAAAGGTCTAATTAAGTTTTATTTAGAATGAACAATATGTGAAAGCCATTCAGTAATTTATAATCTTTCCAAGAAATATTTCAGGCATTAATAAGTCATGCTACTGTAAGAAAGAAAAGTTGAAAGATAACTTTGAATGAAATAACCTTGGGGCAGAGGAAAAGTAGAACATCATCCTTGACATAAAGAGCAGTAGAAGAAGGCAGACCCCAGTGGTAGGGTTGAAATACTCCAGAACATATATTTCAAAACCACCTTCACTCTCAAATTTATTATGAAAAGCAAAGCAGAAAAGAAATGAAAGGGATACCACTAGTCAAGCAATAGGAAAACACATCATGTATATTGATAAATCCTTCACGAAAATAGATTCTCACAAATTATAAGAATTATTATTCTAAGACAAGTAGTTAAGAACAAGTAATTGTTTACTTCATATCAATATTCTTTTTATCAGGGCCAAAAATTGCTGTTTTATTTCCCTGTGTTAATATATGTTAAGAAACTTACCGTATATACTCGAGTACAAGCCGAGTTTTTAAACATATACTATATGTTTTAAATAGTATTTTTAATAGTATATAGTAACATATACTATTATTTAATAGTATATAGTAACATATACTATTAAGTTTGTTTGAATTCCCTGGGAAGTCTATAGGAAATTCTATAAAGTCTTGAAGTCAGACCAAAAAATCATTGTGAGTGGAGAAAGGTGCGGGTCCAGTTTCAGTTTTTTGCATGTGTATATCCAGTTCTCCCAGCCTCATTTATTGAATAGGGAGTCTTTCCTCCAGTGCATGTTCTTGTATATTCTTAGATTTTATATAGTTATTGTGTATTAATACAACAAAGTCTTAAATGCTCAAACACAGAAAAGCTGAAGCAGAAATAATCGTGGCCTTAACTTTGTAGGTTAATATTTAATAGTGCTTTGAGATTGATATACAAACTTGATGAAGAAGATGTATAATTCAGTGACTTACATTTCTTTTTAATGAAAAGAACAGAAAAGAAGTAGAAAATGCATGACAATCATACTTATTGAGAGCTTTCATTGTTACACGCATATTATAGGACTGATATTTTGCTATGCAGTTTTACAACTTGCTGGTTATATATAATTTTAAATTCTTAGAAAATTTTTTAAGAATGATACCATAATATCATTAACCTAGATTCGATCACTGTTTATGTTTTGCCTTCTTTACTTTCTCCTTCCTGTCCTCTAACCCCCTCTTTTTCTCCTCCCATGTCTATTCTGTCTTCCTTTTTATCTTTCTCTCCATTGATAAAGATAAATATTAAAATTTGGGGATATCATACCCCCTTACTCTTTCATACTTACATGCTTATTACTACTTAGAAAGGTTATTTTCTTGCCTGAAGCACTACAATGACTAAAACGAAGAAATTTACCATCAATCTGATACTGTATTCTAATTCTTACTCTGTATCCACATTTTATCAACTTCTGGGTCATGTCCTTTCTACTTTATTCTTAAGCCCAGGCTCTAATCTAAAATCACACATTTAGTTGTTATCTCTTCAGGATCCTTTATTCTGGAATGATTGATTTGCCTTGTCTTTTTTGACTTTGTTCTTTAGAAGAGTACAGACCAGATACACTGGAGTACATCTTTCCCCTTCCAAAACTTAGAGAAGAAAGGATTTTTACTTTGCTACTTTTTAATACTATTTCATAAGGTATGTATGTTTGTTAACTCTAATTTGACTCCCAAACATGTTGATTGGAATTCCTTTTCTACCCACAGCTTTTTGCACAATCCATGGAACAAGTGCAACATTGCCTGTTGGTGTTTGTCTTCTTTTCATGGCTGAAGAGATTAGAAGATTTTGAAGAATCTTGAAAAGAGGAGTACAGAAGATTAGGGTTTTATTCACAGATCAAGGCTCAATTAACTGACACTAAATTTGTACTGTCTGGAATAACCCCTAAAAGTGATTCTTACTCATCAAGTATTTATGGGAGAAAAAGTTACAAAACTCAGTAAGTTGTTCTCATTCAAGACATATTTGTCAGAAATAAAAAAAAATCGCTTGTCTATAAAATGTATTCTGTGGAGCTAGGCATGGGAAAGGCATAGAGTCAGGAAGTTTATCTGTTTTTATTTTGTTGAAAACTTTACCTTTCAGGATGTCTATTTGAATGTTTGATTAAATTGAAATACCTTGGAGGATTCCTCATTCGATGACGTTTTCAGTCAACAGTTGTGTATACAATGCTACACTAGGATCTAGATATAATACAATGATGAGCAAAAACGGACATGTTCTCTGACTTTATGGTACCTAAATTCTAGTAAAAAACACAGCAACTAATAATTATACAAATTCTATATCATTCCCAATTATAATAAGTACTGTGAAGAAAAACTTACATGTCATATCTGCATATGTACATACATAATTATGAGAAAATGATGTTTGCACTGAAATCTGAAAGAAAAATAGGAGTTTCCTTTCTAAAGAGAGAGAAGTGCAGATCAATATGCGTGAAGGGGCTGAGCAGAAAGGAGCAGCGAGATATCTCGCAGGGATGTGGGACAACTGCGTAGGGAAGGGTCAAAAGTGTAATGAGGAGGGAGGTGCCTGTGGCTCAAAGGAGTAGGGCCCTGGCCCCATATGCCAGAGGTAGTGGGTTCAAACCCAGCCCTGGCCAAAAACTGCAAAAAAAAAAAAAAAAAAAAAAAAGTGCAATGAGGAGAGCCTCTGAGAGAAGATTCAGTTAGAAGCATGGCTTTTATTAGCCATGCAACTGACTTCTTTCTATTATTTTAGAAAAATGTTAAATTATTAAAGTCTTTTAATTAAGAAAATATCAATCACATTTATATTTTATATGATTAATATGGCTGTAATAATGATAATAGACTATAGGAAAGCAAACAAGGTTTTAGGTAGATAATTTATTTTTTAATTATTTTTTTAATTTTTAATTTATATTAATATTTTAAATTTGTTTTCTAATATTGTACAACTTCACTTAGGATAAAAGTGATTTTGTTAATAATGGAACAACACATGGTTTTGAGATGTATTTATGAGCCAAATAATACATATTATGATGACAGACTATATAAAACCCTATGATTCAAGCTTGTCTAAAATCATTTAGTAACGTATTGTTGAACATCAGTTATGTTTCAGAGCTGAATTGCAGTGGTGAATGCGATGCCTGCTTTGTTTCCAAAGATCTTATAATCTAGAAGACTTGACAGACAGAATTTTAAAGGCTTTAGATCAGATTTTCTCTTAAACCATTTTACGTAATTATAAATCAGTAATTCTGAAACTGTCTAGAAATGTAGATATTTTATAAATACTGATGAAAAACAAACCATATGTATTAAATTTAATAGCCGAGTTGTTAGGGGGCCCATTCTCAGCAAAAGTCTACTCCAGATATGTGCTGATATTTCTCATTTAGCTGAAGTGATAAAGTCTCCTTAAGCCCTGTGGGACCCAAGCTATGTCATACCCGGAAATTGCTTTAATATGTGTAAAAGTACATTCTCACTCTCACTATGAACTCTTCCAAATAGTTAAATAAATAAGAATTCAGCAAGCAATCTAGATACATTATCTTCCCTCTCTTCTGTTTCATCAAGGCTGCTTTGTGTAGTTTTGGACTCTAGCCAGAAGCCTGGAAGATACCCATTACAGATTGTATTTATCCTCTTTATGACACCATAAATCAGGCCCTTAAAATGAAACGCATCATTGTTGTAGTACTCAGAGTTGCTGTTGAGGGCAAGCATACTCCATCACTTTGGGAGTATTGATTACAAGTAACAAAAGCAACTTCAGCTAACTTAAAATGGAATTTATTAGAATGATTTTGAATCTCACAGTTGGCTAGAGCTAGTCATAGCAGCAACAATGTGAGTTCTGGAGGGTAACAGAGCAGGAAACATTTGTCTATTTGGAAGCACAGCTTCATAAACATGGCCCTGCTGGAAAAAAGAACAATAGTCACCATGCCAACACCTGATCTACCCTTTAAACAGAACTGGCTAAAGCCGGGGTGGCGAACAAGTTCGACACAAAGAGCCAAAATTTTAAACTGTGAGAGTCAGAGAGCCACACCACGCAGTGACCTGCCAAAACAGACAAACACTCACACAAAAGCATATAATTTTAACAATAATATATTAAACACA
>CAUYPK010093994.1:0-29419 GCA_963574355.1 Loris lydekkerianus
AGAGGGAAGGAGGGAGGGGAGTGGGGCCTTGGTGTGTGCAACACTTAGTGGGGGCAACACATTTTTGCAAGATGTACTTTAACTAAAAATTGCAATTATTGTAACCGGGGTTTTTTTAACATAAATAAAACCCCAAAAAAAAAAAAAAAAAAAAAAAAAAAAAAAAAAAATTCAGGGTTTTCTCAGTGACCTTAGCATAGCACAGTAAGAACTTTATTTTGAACTGTGACCCTGAAATACTATAAACCTATATCAAGATTTAAATCTCTCAACTATAAGGATAGGCAAGAGCAGCAAGTTTTTTGTCTTACACTTGCAAAGCCCTGCACCTCCCCTATTTCATTTCAATTCAGTTTATTTCAATTTAATTGAGACCAGGAAACAATTTCTGATTCTGCTGCTTGTCAGGTGCCCGGAAGGCAAGTACAGCTGGGTTGGTTCTCCAGGTGTTCAGTAACTAAATAGGAAGGCAAACAGGTCCATGTGTCAGTGCCACAGGAGGTAGAGGTATCCTGGGGCACGAGGGAAGGAGAGAGTGCTCCCCTCTGCCAGGGGGTTCTAAGCAGGAGGCGGCATCTGAGCTGAGAGCTGAGGGAGCACACTCCACTCAGGGGGAGGATGGTGGGAACAAGGGCTCTGTGAGAGCTCAGCCGGATGAACACAAAGCAGCTGGTCTCACTGGGGAGATGATGTAGCAGAGTCGCGGACAGTGGGCTGGCAACTTGCAGCCAGATGAGACAGAGAAGCCAGGACGCCCAGAATCAGAGACCTTGGTGCCAGCTATGGAGTCTGAACCCGGTCCTGCAGGAACGAAATCAAATGAACCCATGGGCTGTGTGCAAGCAGGTGAGGGAGCAGATGGTGGGAAAGTGCATAGAGCGAGCTCAGATGCCTCTTTGGAGAACTGTGGCTGAGGAAGCTCAGGAAAATGATAAATAAATGGCGCAGCAGTTGGTCAGATGTTGTGACTCAAGGAGCAGCACCGGTTTTAAGTGGAATGCGGTTTAACAAGCTATGGTTTAGGAGGAAAGAATCAGTAGAAATTGAGAAACTAAAAGTGCAGAAAGAAAAGAGAATAACTGTGAGGTCGGATCACGTAGGAAAGGTGCTGAAGGAATCTCAGGCCTGCCATGGGAAGCCTCCCTTTCCCGCGGTCAGTGGAGAGAAGGTTGCGAGGAGGGTCACAGCATAAGTGGACGGTGGAGGGTGAGGTACAGAGACAACGCCACCTCCAGCATCACATAACTTCCCCAGCCATGGCTCATAAGGACTGATCTAAATCAGAGGCCTGCCTGGAGGGATGGTGGGAGGGGGAAGCCGAGGAAGTGGACAGGTGGGTAGCAGGACTTTGGAGAGCCAGCCACAGATGACTGGACTATAGGGGAGGAAGCGGGTCAGGACACAGTCCCGGCTGGGAAAAGTAAAGGGAGGTAAGTAGAGAGAGGCTTGGGAACTGCTTTAGTCGGATGGAATCAGAAAAGCAAGTGTGATGCTCTGTGCCAGGGCTGTCCCCAGGACCTACTTTGGGGCCGTCCATCAGCTCTGTAAGCGGCGTCTGCAGGAAGAAGGCGGCCACAATGAGGTAGACTTCTGGGATGTGAATATGGTGGGCCAGAAAGTCGTTCAAGACCCGGAACCCAGGAAGCAGGCAGGAGCTCTGCTCAGGCAGTGGGGGGTGGCTCTTCAGGTTGTCTGTTAGAGGGGAGCAGCATAAAATCCAGTTGAGAACAGCTGTTGATCAAGGAGGGGACTGGACATCTGAGGGAGCCCCCTGCACCCACCCACACCATAGAAACCCTGGGTAGAAATATACATCATACAGAGAACCAGAAAGTGCTCAGCCATAATTCCGTCCCTGTCTGGGCACACTCATTCATTCACTCAGAACCAGAGGCCTGATGCCTGCCAGGTAAGAGGCAACAGGCCACTTTGTACTAGGCAATGAGGACATGGGGTTTTGCCAAATGTACAGAATTCTGGACACTGGTTAAGCTTACAATGTGGTAAGAAGGTCAGACATTAAGCAATTATTAATAAGTACTCAAATAAATACACGCTTATGACTTGTGATAAGCGCTATAGAGGAAAATAATAGAGGCAGACAGGACATAACAGAGCTGCTGTGATTCAGGGGTACTCTCCTCTCCTGGAGGAAGTGGCATCGGGATCTCCCTTTGAGGCATCCCAGGAAGAGAAGCAGAGTGTACAGTGCCCAGGAGAAGAGAGCCCACAACCTGTGAGGAACAGAGGTGGCCTCCGGTGCCGGGAGGCTGCGAAGGCAGCAAGGAGGCCTTGGAGTCTGGGGTCAAGGTGATCCCACTGCAGGAAGCTGCATAGCTCCCAAGTGGGAAGGGTCCTGATTGGTCCTCACTCGCACCTCAGGACCAGGTGGTACTCTCCTTGCTGGACACAATGGTCCTCGTGCTCACCCATCACAATGTCCACTCCCTTGGCGCTGTGTTCCACCCAGGATCCCGCACACAGGCCATCTTTAAATCGCCCACGGAGGGAGGGGTTTGCCAGAAAGTGCAGCAGCAGCTTTAAGGCCAGCACGGTGGTGCTGGGATGCAGGTGGCCTTGTAGGAGCAGCAGGAACCAGTCGGGGCCCAGGCTCAGAAACAGCGATTCCTTCAACCTGGAGAGGCAATACATGCCATCAGTCTGTGAGCAAGTGACGTGACCAGAAAATACGAATTTTACAGCCTCACAAGTCACCTAGGAAAGACGAGTTAAGGGTACCATTTGGATGATAGTGAAGCACTTGTTGCATTTCAAAAGAATAGTAAATAAAATGCTGGCAAGCATTAGATCCATTGGCCCTAGCTTTTCAAAGCAACTGGAGACTATGTACTAATACATATAAAAATATACATGCCTCTTTTAATATACCTACTTAACTGCTATTTATATGTACACAGCAGTGTATGAAAAGCCACCCATCTAATTTAATTACCATCAATATAGTCGTATAAAACACATAATAATTATTCACCTCCCTTTTTATAGACTGTAAATATTTAAGTGGAATAGTCTAACATTTGTGCATGTTTAGCAGTTTAGACAAAAATAAAAAATCCACGATGAACTGTCACTTTCAAAAATGAACTTTAAAATGATGAATCTGGAGACTACTGGAAGGAACTGAAGGGAGGTAGCCAGTTCAGTTAAGATGATCAGTTTAGTGAAGGACCCAGGCTTCTGGAAGGCAGGGGCAGACCCTGGGCAGTGTCCTAAGCACCAGCTGATGGAGCAGCACAGTAAGCGTGTGTCTGGGGTTCACTGGGATGAGCTAAGCACAGGTAGGTGCTAAGAGTGAACAGAGGAGCCCATCCTCTCTTGAAGACTTGCCTCTGATGTTTACCACTGCAGCTCCTGCAGTGCTCTGATCATTTCCCTCAGTGATGATGTAGATGATGGTGGTGGTGAGTGATGATGATATTGGTGACGGTAGCAGTTCATTTATAGAATATTTATAGCATCCCAGGCGCATTCTCTGGGATATCCACACATTAATTCGTTTCACCCTCACTACATCCATCTATCAAAGGTACTATTTTTCTTTTCACAGAGATGGGAATACAGAGAGGCTCAAGTCCCTGGGAGGTGGCAGAGCTAGGATTAAAACGAAGATGGTCTCACCCAGAGTCCAGCTGTTAAGTGCTGCATTACATGCGCTTTCAAAAAGATGAAGAAGGAAGGGGCTAGACCAGCTCATTTCCAAAGCATCTTCCTGTTCTACTGAGTTTTGATTCTAGGAATGTGAAGACCTATAAGCTGGCAAATGTCTAAATACTACTTGCCAGGCTAATTCACCAAAGGGTAACGCCTCACCACCACCCTCAAACACACATGCACACTAAGACATGCACTTAGCCAGAGCAAGGATGTGGGCTGACTTACTCGGTGCTGCCTCCTAAGAGCCAGGAAAAGTACTGACACACAGTAGGCGTTCCACAAAGAGATGTTGAATGAGTGACTTCCAGGGGGGCAGCAGGGGGCAAGTGAATGGAATCAGCTTCATGATTACACATTATGATGAAAGTTAATTGAAGGTAGATACCTCTTCCAACATGGAAAAATAACTAAATCACTAACAGTAAATAGCAGAAGAATCTGGAAAGCCTTTTCCTTGATAGATGTTGTTTAGGCTAACCATTTCTCCACTCCACTGTCTGCCAAATACAGGACATCAAAAACAGTAATCGTCCCAACTGCCAAAACAATAACAATTACACACAGCAATGGTGACAAAGAGTTTATTGCAATTATACCAAATCTGTTTCTAGTTCCTCATACCCATTGAACATTTGCATCCAAATATCTTAGGGCCAAAGTCTGGTTTATTGGGTGGAGAGAATATAATTTTCTTTCTGATGAGTATGCAGGAAACACGTCGTAGGAAACAGACTCAGAGATGCTAAACTTTTCATTAAAAAAAGGTTTAATACTGCAACCTGTATGAACCAACTTGGTGCCAAATTGCTCTTCCTGGAACTACTTACTCAGAGGACAAATGAAGTTGGGGGGAAGATATTACACCAAGCAGCATCTCCAGCAACTGGTTCCTGAGCCAGATTGTCTTTCCAGATGTTTGGCTTCGAGCTACAAAACAGAATTCAGATTTGAGAGCAAACGGATGTAGAGAGACATCACATTTGCTACAGTAAGCAGTCATATTCACCAAATGCTTAGTTCACCCAAGAATTGTGGTATGGATAGGACTCAGATTTTTGGAGTTTGAGTCTAGACTTCGATGCAATGCTTATAAAGAATTTCAGAAAATTTTCCTAAAGTTTTCTCTAACTGGAGATGTCTTCAATGCTGCTTATCCTCAAAAAAAGAAAAAAAAAATCCTTAAAATGATAAGGGCAAATCTATTTTTTAGTAGAAGAATTTTCTAAAAACTATCGTTGGCTGGGCTGGGTGCAGTGGCTCACGCTTGTAATCCGAGCACTCTGAGAAGCCAAGGAGGGTAGATTGCTTGAACTTGGGGGTTTGAGACCAGCCTGAGCGAGAGTAAGACCCTGTATCTGCTAAAAATAGAACAACCAGTCAGGTGTTGTGGCAGGCATCTGTAGTCCCAGCTACTTGGGAGACTGAGGAAAGAGGATGGCTTGAGCTCAAGATTCGAGGTTGCTGTGAGCTATGATGCTACAGCACTCTACCCAGTGTGACAGAGTGAGACTCTGCCTCAAGGAAAAAAAATACTATCCTAGACTGCAACAGTTTGTGAGCACCTACTATGTGCCAGTATTACATGAGTTATTGGGAGTAGAATAAAGACCATGGTCTTCTTTCTCTTAGGCTTTCTTTCAACTCACTTCCAGCCTACGGCTTTCTCATACTTACGTCACACTAAATATAAAACTTGAATCATAGCAGAGGTATACAGACCCAGTGGAAGAAGTAATTGACTTTTAAAGTGTTATTAAATCCCTGAAAGACATGTTGACAATGTCCTAGCACATTGGGTTAGACAAGTTTCAGAGCAAAGTCCATATGGGAGGGAAGGTTGACTAACAACCTCACTACTGGCCCAGAATCCATTTACTTTCCATTGGTTTCCAGTCATTTTATGACCATCCTAGGTTTTCAAGCAGGAATATATGATTTGATTTGATTTGTGACGCTCATGATAAAACTGCCACCTCCCAACCCACTGCCTGGTAACCCCGGCACACAACAGGCTGCAGAACTGGGACTGAAGATGCAGCTCGGACAAGCAGAGTCAGATTTCCCTCTGTTTAGATTCTGGCTGCATCTCTGATTAGAGCTCCTCATCTGTGGAGTCTCAGTATCTCCGTTTGCAAAATGGGAATAGTAATCCCTACTTTAAGGCTTGATCTAAAGGTAAGATATAAAATAAATGTTTCAGACTACTCATAAGTAATGCTGTCCAAGAGCATCCTTTTGTGTGATCAGGCTGTTTTATATCTGCCCTGTCCAGTAGAGCAGCCACCAGCCTCAGGTGGTTACTGAGCACTTCCTATATGACTAGTGTATGAGTGAGGAATTAGATTTTTAATTGCATTTAATTTTAATTAATTTACATTTAAATGAGCACATGTTTGCTGAGAGGCTCCCATCTTGGACAGTGCAGATGAGGAGGGCCCAGGACCAAACTGTGGTAATTGTTCCTTCCACACTGTCCTTGCCCAGGGAATGCTGAGCAAGACAGAGCTGCCGTTCTGCATCTGGTTGAGCAGAGAGGGATATTCGAAGAAATGAATTACACATCTCCATGTTCTGGCAAATCCAAGGGGCTTCAGAAGCACAGAGGTGGGGAATTAGTCTGGCTTGCTGGGACTGGGAATGGCTAGTCTACTAGGGGAGGAGATGACATTACTTTAGAGAGAGCTGCAGGGACGGAGAGTAGGCCATGGCTTGTGGGGCTCATAGAAAAGGAGGTGGGGGAAGAGACTGAAGTAGGGCAGGAGGCAGAGGCCAAGGCAGGATGGATCCTGCCTGCTGGTCTGCAGAAAACTGATTTTTATACTGGAGGCTTTGGAAGCCATTCTAGATTTTCAAACAGGAATACATGATTTGATTTCACCTGAGACCCTCATCATAAAACCGCAGCCTCCTAAGCCACTGCCTGGTAACCCAGGTTAACCCTGGCTCAGCTCTGGGTGCCTTTCCCTTTCTCTGCCTCAGCCTTTCCCTATGCAAATTATCTCCACAACACCCATCCCTCAGAGACTCCATGAGGGTTGTTCTGCTGCTTTTAGACTGGCAGCTGGGAAAGGTCTTCTCACCAGGCACAGAAGGGTCCAGGGCTCCATCCACACAGATCTGCCTCTCACTCATTGACGAAGGCTTGAGGGTGTACACAATAGACAGCCCGATCCTTTATGCAACAGAAAGAGAAAGACACGCTCCAGGGTTGGCTCAGCCTGGTCTGCTGAGCATAAATTAGTGTTTTTTACAAGGAGTCACCCAAACGTGGCTCAAGTGAGAGTTTGAGGGAATCACTTTATTCTGTGATCGATACAGTATTTCCAGAGATTTCTAAACTCTGTCAGGATTCATCAGAGATGTTAATTATGACTCTACCATATCGATATATCAAAGAATGATGAGGAAAGAAAAGACTAAATATGGTGCCAGTGGGGACTGTTCTTTGGGAAGTCTGTGAGAAGCACACATACTGGGTTACCTGTGGTGAGCATGGCTGTGCTTGTGGAGATTCTTCAATACTTGGGCACGGTAGGGGAATTTGAGTACACAGCCCTGCTGGGGAAACCTCCTTGTCCCAGGTGGACTCCAGTAAACCCACCCCTTTCTCCAACTCTCAATCTTGAGCAAAAACTTCTAGAAGGTTCCAACTAATGAGTCGAGTATAGTCAGGAGATAGCTGGGGGCTGTATTCCTTTGTAAAATAGCCCAGAGGCCCTGCCCACCCCCCTGGGAGGTTCCGTGTGGTACCTGAGTAAGTCCTGGATACTGAAGTGGCCTCTCAACTGACAACCCAAGATGGCGATGATGGTGGGGATCTTGGCAGGGGTGAGGTTTGGCTCATTGAAGAGGAAGACGAGCTTAGGTATCAGCCCTGCCTTGTGAGCAACTTCAGCATTTCTAGGTCCTTCCCTGGTGAGCCCAGAAGAGAGGCAGTAAAAGCTTTTACTGGAATGAACCAAATTTGTTGTGTTTCTGCTAAAAAGGTTTTCCAAGCTAGGCTTGTTCCGTGGCCCTCTGACCCCAGTGCTCTCTTGGCAACTTGAAAAGAGGCTGTCAGACACCATCGAGTATGTGTCTGCCGAGTGCCTGAGTCTCTGAGGCTTACACCTCCCACCCCTGCAGGCAGCCCCCTCCCCCGGAAACCACCTTCAAAGACAAACCCCAATTATTGATTTTTAAATTTCGAGCCTCAGGGAAAACTAGAGCTGGCCTCCGAAAACTCAGAACAAAGACAGCAGACACTCATGTGACCAAGGAGCACTTCCCAACATCCTGGAGCGCGGGCCCTCTGCTAGCCTGTTGGTGTGTGCATCTTTCTGCCCGGCCCAGACCACAAAGTGGATGAACACGCCACTTGGGGCCAAAGGAGAAAAAGACAGAATTCAAGTATCCACATCCCTCTCCTTAGGATAAGCACAAATCCAATTTCCAGTAAATTCTGCTTGCCCCAAAGAAAACACTCCCAGGGTAAAAGTCTGTTTTGTAGAAAATAACAGGTATAGGCTGGGTGTGATGGCTCACATCTCTAATCCTAGCACTCTGGGAGGCCGAGGCGGGTGGATTGCCCTGAACTCAGAGGTTCGAGACCAGCTCTAGTCCAGAGTGAGACCCTATCTCTACCAAAAAAAAAAAAAAAAAAAAGCCAGGTGTCATGGCAGGTGCCTGTAGTACCAGCTACTTGAGAGGTTGAGGCAGGAGAATGGCTTAAGCCCAAGAATTGGAGGCTGCTGTGAGCTATGATGCCACAGCACTCTACCGAGGGCCACAAAGTGAGACTGTCTCAATGAAAGAAAGAAAGAAAGAGAGAGAGAGAGAGAGAGAGAGAGAGAGAGAGAGAGAAAGAAAAAGAAAAACAGGTACAGGCGCAGAAGGCAAGTGAAAGGTAGGAGGGTGTAAGGTGAAGAAGTGTGAATTTGGGTGGGTTGCTCCTCGTGAACTTTTTTTGGTATTATCATGTTACATTCTACTGAGCTCCACACCCCTCATACACAAAAGAGGCAGAAGCTGCCCTGTTCCGAGAATGCCCTGTAGTAATGGCCTTGACAGGGAGACCTTCTTCCACCTAGAAATCCCATCTCCCTCTGCACGTTTCCTATCATAGCACCGAGCAGACACTTCCTTCTATTCTTTTTCAACAGGGCTGTGTTTTACTCATCTTTGAATTGCAGCACTAAGGAAAGGGTAGGACATGTAGTGAGCTTATAATAGATATTCAATAATAACTGCCTGAATGAAAAGATGTTTACAAATACATTCAAAACATCAAAGGTGCCATTGATCGCTAGACCAGCCTGAGGCTTGAGGAGGCAGGTGGGGTGACCGGCGGGCCTCCTACCCTCCCTGCTTTCTTGTTCTGAGCACAGCTCCTGGATAGCTTTGGGAAGCATCTCTTTGCAATTCCCTTCCACCCCCTGCAGAGGGGAAGCATGCTCCCAGCTTGGCCTTGGGACCCAAGTTGGCCCAGTGAGACTCAATCCTAGAGCTAGGACTATTGAATTAAAAAAGTTCTCTCTCTGCTGACTGTGCTAAACTGAGGATATCTCCTAGGGAGCTGTCAAGAAGCCACGTGGATGCTGCAGAAAAAAACCTGCCAACACCAAGACAGCATGGAGGAAGCAGAGACCAGAGGGCGGCAGAGCTCAGGGAAACTGACACACACGCTGCAAAGATGTGCTCCTTCCAACTGAACAAGCTAATGAATTCCCTCTCTCATCTTCCTTCTCTCCTTCTATTCTCCCTCACTCTCCTCCCTACCTTCTTTCCTTCCATTTTTCCTTTATTCATCTGGCTTGTGTTGTATTCCTGCCATTTACAACTGAAAAAGCTCTGACTAATTCAAGCAGTGACTTGGAGAACATCAGAACTCAAAGGGAGAGCAGAACCTCACTGGCCATATTTGCTGAACCCCAAGTGTGCACCAGAGAAGGGCTAGAGAGGCCTCTAAGCCCCGTGGCCCTTGCCGTCCTGAGACATCAGAAGAGACAGACGTGTCTGAATATGTGAGTGAACCTCTGGGTAGGGCGTGCTCTCACCTGGGGACTCCATGCCCAGGAGCAAGAAGAAGCCACTGACCCTCCTACCCTCTCAGTTTCTATCTTGGAATGAAGCCTTTAGTTCTAAGCCTCACGCTGCCAGAGCCCAGCCTACCTTGGTGATTGAAGAATTTCCATAAGATGGGAAAAGAGAGTAAGCTCCAGGTTGTCTGCTGTATTCATCCAGAGCTGAAAGACAGAACAGTCACACACTAAAACCAAGGCATGGGCAAAGAAGGGTTTGCAGGCAATAAGAGCAAGATGTGAGATGCTGGAGATTACCCTTGGACTCGGAATCACCACCACTATTTGGCAGCTTTGGAATCAGATCAGCTCTACTGACACTGGAGCAGAGAGGGAGCCTCCCCTAGAGAAAGATTATCTCTCCCCGTCTCTGCTGCTAGCTGGCACTTCACTGTGGGTCTAGAGTTCCACCAAGGACGCCTGCACTGGCAGCCATGTCTGTCCAGCCCTGACCCACAGCCCGTGTCCACATGCCAAATGCATCTCATCCTCTCTGGATCCTGCAAGGCAAATGCTGGCATTCCCACTTTACAGATGAGAAAATAGAGGCTGAGGCAGACCAGTTGAATGACAGGCTCCACTCACCATGAGAAGCCCGGTCTTGACTTTCAGGCTTTTCCCTGTGTTGACTGTACACACACATGTCCATGAAAACACTTTCTTGTTGCCTCATCCTAACCCACATCGCCTTTTCTTGCATGACAAAATTGTAAATGACTCTAAGATCTGAAATTCATTGAGATTCCTTCTGAAGGTGAAGTTTATCAGTCAGGGTGTTTGCATTCACAGTCAACAAATGCAGCTGCTAACCTTGCCTCTGGGCAGAGCGATGGTGTGTGTGCCTTCACGTCTCATTTCCATCTCCCTTTAGAGACCTCTGCTATTTTCATCTCTAAATACTGACATTTCTGAAGGCCCACAACATAGAAGGTTCATGTGTGGGACTGTACGAGCACACTTGTATAGCAGCCAAAGCAGTCTCTACTTGTAACTGATACCACTCACTGCAGGCAAGAGGAGCCAGCAAAGACCCCGAAGATCATCATCGGCATTCAGTAGGTAAAGAGAGTGAGGCTCAGAGAAACTAAGTAACTGTTCTGGAATCACCCCTTTTGTAATTGGCAGAGACTGTTTTCAAAGCTGCTCAGTTGGACTGTGAAGCCCACTCCTTCCCGTCCATGTTGGGTCCCGACGGGCATCTCCTGTGGACCATGACCTATAGGGTCAATCATCAGCCTCACAAGTGCCCATGGCTTTGTCCTCCTACTGAAGAGGGAATGCAAAAAAGCCCCAGTGAACAAGAGTTTATCAGCAGGTCTGTAAAAGCAGGGACTGTCACTCTCCAATTCCAAGGCTAACCTCACACATAACACACTGAATACTCAAAAATTCATTCATTTTTTTTCTTTTTCAGTTTTTGGCCAGGGCTGGGTTTGAACCTACCACCTCCAGCATATGGGGCCAGTGCCCTACTTCACTGAGCCACAGGCACTGCCCAAAAAATTCATTAAAATTTTTTAAAAGCACAACTATCCATCATACTCCTGCCTAGAAACATCCTTAACTCCTGCCTCTTCCATAACCCACATCTCCTAAACATCTTTCTAATCATTTCCATGCCCTTATAACTCCTAACTTCTGGTTCCCACCCCAAAACACACCCACCTTCCCACAATAAAAAAAAAAAAAAAAAAATTTAAAGAATGAATACAACCTAAACCAAGGTAAAATAAGTGGAATGCTCTTAATCCAGGAACAGTCGCAGATTTCCAGCCCTTATAAGTATAGGCACTGCCCAAAGGTACACACAGAGGTGGGGCAGTTACCTCCTGGGACAGCCAGGATGGACAGATGCAGGTCTAGTAGGGTATGGGGGGCTGGGGAAGGCACCCCAACATACATGTCTGTAGGACACCAAGAGCCCTGCACACTCAGGACGCACGCTCACATTCATGAAGGCGCTCATTCAATGAGCCTATGCCAGTCTGAGTTCCGAGAAAGTCAGGGATGAGCCTCTCAGTCTCGTAACATCACTCTTCCCCCCAAAGTTTACTCTTCCTTCCAAAGTTTCTAGCCTCACCCATTTCTTTTCCAGAGCATTAAAACAGGAATAAATTGCCACACACATTCAAGGTTGCCTAGTTTCAAGAAATTATATACTATCAAAGATCAGAATTGGGGAAACATGAATAATTGAATCATTTGATTGTTGTCACATAACCCCATACTATGGACTCTATTAAGATGTCTGAATTAGGTTTGTTTTAATACCCAACAAATAATGTGTTGTTCTCTTTCCACCTCTGAGACCACCCCACTCTCAGAAATGAGCTAGTCTGTCCCTTCTTTGATAATCTAGAAGTCAACGACTTGGATGCCCTCAATGTGCTGTTCCTCCCTACATCTCAACTTCTCCTGTCTCCTTTCCTCACAACTTCCTCTTCCTCCCAGCCTCACACCAGTCATCAGGAATCCCACCCTTTCCTCTCCGACTCACTCTCTCATCTCTAAAACTCAGCCCTCATCTTCTCTGAAGATCTATTCCATTCGTGGTTTCTTCTGCCTCACTTTTACTGCTTCTCCATCCCCACCTACAATCATATTTAAGTCTCTTAGTCGGGTGCGGTGGCCCACTCCTGTAACCCCAGCACTCTGGGAGGCCAAGAGGTAATTGCTTGAGCTCAGGAGTTTGAAACCAGCCTCGGCAAGAGTGAGACCCTGTCTCTAAAAATAGCTGGGCATTGTGGTGGGGGCCTATAATCCCCGCTACTGGGGAAGCTAAGGGAAGAGGATTTTTTGAACCCAAATTTTGAGGTTGCTGCAAGCTATGATGCCACAGCACTCTACCCAGGGTGACAGATTGAGACCCTGTCTCAAAAAAAAAAAAAAAAAAAAAAAAAAAAAATCATATTTAAGTCTCTCCCAACTTAAAACATAAAACTGAAAGTCCTGAAGTGCCACCAACCCCCCCCCCCTTTTCTACTTCAAAAGTCTACCGACTATCTCTACTTCCAGCCTTCCATCCACACTCCACCACCTGTGGGTCCCCACAATTTATACTAAGCTCTCAGTGACCCCCAGTGGCCAAGGGCAGTGCATGCATCTCTTACCTTACTCTACTCACTATATGCAGAACAAGACATTTGGGGTTTTTTTTCTTTTTTTTTCTTTTTTTAAAATTCTCTCCTCTCAGTCTTCAGCTTTTATATTATTACATTTCATTTTGTTTTACGTTTTAGCATCTGGTTCCTACTAGTTGTTTCTTTTCTTAAACCTCAAAGCACCAGGTGACCTGAAGGGCGGCTTCTTTGGGATGGGTAGGATGGTCCCCAGGGTCAGCCTAGCTACAGGCAGAGTGAGTATGATGGGGTCCTGCACAAGCAATTCCTGGGCCATGCTGGTGGCAAGAATGCCTTTGAGCCGGGCTGCCTGAGCAGGGCCATAGCACTTCAGAAGGGATAGCAATTGTGGTAGCAAGAGGGTGTTATCTCACTGAGCAGGGGACAGTGTGGCCACGTCTGCACCTCCCCTTTCCTGCTGTGCACAGGGAGCCCAGGCTCTGGGCCTTGAACCTTCCCTCCACAACCTTCTTGCGTGTCTTCAGGTCCAACTCCAGGGCGTTCACCCTGGCCTGGTTCAATTAGTTAATATCAGAGTTAGGAGTTTTGTGGCCATGTTTATGAATAAGACTAGCCTGTACATTTTCATTTCTTGTGCTAACTTGTGTTCTGGCATCAAGATTGGCTCATAGAACAAGCTGAGCCGATAGGGTGAGAAATGGCCTATTTCCAGATTAGTAGAATTTCTCTATGAACCCTCGGGCCTGGAGTTTCCTTCTGGACACTCTTTGCCTCTACAGATTTTTTAAAAGTGATTCAGTTTATTTGATGGTTATGAGGTTACGGAGGATTTTTATTTCTTTTTGAGTAAGCTCTGAAATCGTAAGTCTTCTATGAGATGGTTCAAATGAGCTAACTTTTCTAAGTCATTGGCACCAGGTTGCTGATCCTTTTTCTCGTTAACTTTTCTATTTGCTCTTTCCTCTGTGTTATACTCCCCTTCTTCGTCCTGACATCATGTATTTGCACCTTCTCTCTTCTTCCTTGGTCAATCTTAACAGAGGTTTGTCTGTTCTAAGAGAACCCATAACTGGCCTTGTTCATCCTTTGCATATTTTTTCTTTCCTCTTTTATTAATTTAAGCTCTCATCTATATTTTTCCTTCCTTCTTTCTCTGAGTTTTGCTTTTGTTGGGTCATTCTAACTTCTGGAGTCTCTGTTCATTAATTTTAAAATGTTCTCTTTTTCTGCTACACATAGAGATGACTATAAATTTCCCCCTTACCTTGCTTTCAGCAGCAGCCCCACAGTGTTTTGATACATAGAATTTCCCTGTCATTGGGCTGTAGACAACTTCTAGTTCAAGTTTGGACTTTATTTTTTTTTACCTTTTAATAATGGTCAATCTGATTGGAGTAAGCTGGTATCTCATTGTGGTTTTAATTTCTCTGAAGATTAATGATGTTGAACATTTTTTCTTATGTTTGTTGGCCATTTGTTTTTTTTTTGTTATGAAAATTTATTTATTTTTATTTCAAATTAATGTGAAGGTACAAATTTTTAAGTTACATTGTTCTTGCTTGCAAAGTAAAGTCCAAGTTGTAGAAGAGCTCTGAACCCAGGGGGGCGTGCTGAACACACCCACATTGTGCACATTAGGTGAGATCACGCCAATCGTCCTCCCCCTTCCCCTCTGCTCCATCCCTCCCCTCTCTGCCCCCTTGCTAGACCGTATTTGTTCATTTGTGTGGGCATATAATTGTTCACATATTGGTTTCATATTAGTATTGAGTACCTTGGATTTTTTCTTTCCATTCTGGAGATACTTTACTAAGAAGAATGTATTCATATTGGTCTGGGAAAAGATTTTATGAGGAAGACACCCCCCGCCCCCTGGCAATTGCAGCAACACCAAAAATAAATAAATGGGATTTGATCTAGCTAAAAAATCTTCTGCACCGCTAAGGGTACCACAACAAAAGCAAACAGACAACCTTCAAAATGGGAGAAGATTTTTGGATGTCATGAATCTGACATCCGCCTAATAACTAGAATCTATAGAGAACTCAAATTAATCAACAAGTAAAGGGCAAACAACCCCATTTCTAAGTGGGCAAGAGACTTGAATGGAAACTTCTCTGAAGATAACAGACGAATGGCCAAAAAACACTTCAAGTTTGGACTTTTTCATTGACTTTCGTCTTTCTCTCACTGTCTTTGTCTCAGTTCAGGTTTCAATATCTTCCAGCTGGGTTTCCGTAACCATCTCATGACTGATCCCCCTGCCTTAGGCTCTCATCACTATAGCAATACACCTAAAATAAAATTCTTGTATGTCATTCCTCAGTTAACATCTTTAGACATGGGCGGTGCCTGTGGCTCAGTGAGTAGGGCACCAGCCCCATATACTGAGCGTGGCAGGTTTGAACCCGGCCCCGGCCAAACTGCAACAAAAATATAGCCAGGCATTGCAGTAGTCCCAGCTATTTGGGAGGCTGAGGCAAGAGAATTGGCTAAGCCCAAGAGCTGGAGGTTGCTGTGAGCTGTGATGCCACAGCACTCTACCAAGGGTGACAAAGTGAGACTCTGTTAAAAAAAAAAAAAATCTTTAGACATTAGAAGATTGGTAGAACTTCTGAACAACTTAAAAATTGTTTATTACAGCTTTATTTTTATCATTCGACTTTGATTATTTATTCTAAAACATGTGGGGGTTTTGTTTCCTGGAGTTGGTCAGTATAAGCAATACACATTAGATATCATATTGCCTGTAACTGGCTATATTTATTAGATTTCCAAACACAATAAAAATGTATTTAAAGGTGGGAGAAATGTGTGTACAAAAGTGCCACCTAGAACAGCATTTATAACAATAAAATAGAGGAATAAGCTAAGAATTTGACAGGAGGGAAATAGTGAAGAAACTCTGTACATAACCAAATATCATTCTGACCTCAGAACTATGTAAATGTAATGAAAATTTTTTAATTTTTTTTGTTCTGTAAGATAAGGCAGGACTCAGATTGATAGTAGCATAATAATTACTATGATTAAAAACATATTATGTATAGAATGCTCTACGGGAAAATGCATCCAAATTTGACAACAGAGTCTTAGAAATGGGGGGAGGTTTCCCCTACTTTTCTGTAATTTAAAAATATTCTATAATAAGCATAGACTAATTTTGTAATAAACAAATAAATAACTTTTAAAATACTTCCCACAGATCTCAACATGTACAGACTGAAGTGTAGACTGTGCAGTTTGGCACTTTGGGCCTGTCCTGTCTCTCTCTCCCTCCTGCAACCAACACAAACCTGCAAGCCGCACCAATACATGTGTGTCAGATTCTCATGGCTGCTAGCACCCTGATGGATTTACAAATAGCAAACACGGTCCACCTAGAAGGTTCTTTACCCCTTGAATTCTGCCAGACTCCATCCCAGAATGCTGACCCCTAAAGCTAAACTGACTGTCCTCTCACTCCCACTATCTAAATGCCCTGTGCCTACCTCACTGTGGCACCGGGCACATTGCAGTGTCACCTTTGCTGTGCCCAGGCCCATCTGGCTGTGGAATAGACCTGGGTCCTGGTCATCACTATCTCTCCAGCACCTGGTCAATCCCGGGCCTAGTGGGTTCTTGGAAGGCTGTGTTGACCAGTGGGATGAAAATGTGTCAAACGGTCTATGAAACTAGTGTATGATGCCCCATGATCATATCAATGTACACAGCTATGATTTAATAAAAAAAATAATAATAACACTTCATGAATGGGGTCCTGAGCCACACTCCTCACTTATCAGTCATGCCCTTCGGGTTTCTCAAGTCACCCCTTTAAAGGACCATTTAGAAATGCAAAGCACCGTCCAAACAAATTAGGTTCCTTCTTTTAACCATCATATGTTTATGCTGCATTACAGTTTTAAAATCCTTTCTCAGATACTATCTGTTTGAACCCCCATGACAACCTGTGAGAAAGAGATGATTGTCTCCATTTCATACAAAAGAGTGAGGTTCAGAGAGGTCAAGAGACTTGCCTGAAGACACACAGCCTACAGGTGGCAGGATTTAATTATAAACCAGGGCCTTTGGGCTCCAAACCTTTTGTGATTATTTTCCCCCTCTCTACAATCATGACTATTGAGGAAGCTGACATGCTAAATTTAGAGGACCTGCAGCCATTTTATTGTATTTTACCACCACACACACTCGTATACATACACACACTGCTGAAAGGGCAAGAGCCAGTGCCCAATTTACCTCGAAATTGCAGAGGATGTGCTGGAAGACACCAACATTGGTGATAAGAGATGACCCGAAGCCCAGCTCTGCAGTGCCAGCAACCGAAAGGATCAGCTGAAAAATTCGATGGTTTAGGAGCGAGACCTTTTTCTTCAGGAGAAGTGCCAGTATCTGGAAAGGTTAAACACAAAACCATTTTCTTGTGAATGTGTTCTTAGAACCCTTTCTCCTCAGTGCTGCTTCCCACCAGCGTGGGGGGCCGGTCCAGTCTGAGGACCCTCTGCTCCCTGCTGCTTCCCACCAGCGTGGGGAGCCGGTCCAGTGTGAGGACCCTCTGCTCCCTGCTGCTTGCCACCAGCACGGGGGGCCGGTCCAGTCTGAGGACCGTCTGCTCCCTGCTGCTTCCGTCCTTCATGCCCACACTCTCAGAAGAAAAACACCTACCAATGTCCGAGGCAACCTCACAGCCAGCGTCCACTCTCCTGTACTGCCACTTGACCATTCACCGGGACCCCCTGCTTCTCCCTGAATCTTTCCCATGTTTCCAGAACACCGCCCTTTCCTGGGTTCCTCCCTGGCTCCTCAGGAGTCTTTTTCATTTTCTGTTACTGGGTCCTTGACATACACAACCATGCCTTAAGTGGTGCTGCATCACCCAGAAGCTCCCGCGTGCCCCTGAGCCCAGAAGTGCCCAGCATTGCTTCAGGCTGCAGCAAGCAGAAGTGCCTTTCTGCCGCACAGCCGCTGGGAGGCCAGCGATGGGCAGCCCTCTCACCAGCACAGAGGCTCTGGGCTCCTGGCATAAGTCTGGTTGCTTGTCTCATCTCAGAGACTAGGAAGATTGGTTCCACCCAGCCTCACTTCTCTACTGACCCTTGTCACACACCAATCAGGCTGCCCAGTAACACAGAGCATCTGGGTCCTCACCCATCTCATCTGGACTCTTGGCTCCTCTCTCCCACAGCTCAATTCCCTGTCCTCAGCTCCGGCACAGCCCAGCCTCTCCCTCTCCTCCCAGACACGCTTTCTCAGCGTCTTGCTTGTGATCAACAGATATTCAGTATCTTTTCCGACTCTCATGATCACTCTTTTGACATACCTGAAATCCGACCAGTACCCCCCACCACCACTACGACATGACTAGGATATGCCTGAGGTCGCTTGGGAAGAATCCTGGCAAAGCTGACTGGCTGCACTTCTCATTCATGGGGTCACACTGCAAACCGGTGCTCAGGTGGACCTGGCAGCCTAATTCTGTCTTTCCGATGAGTTACTTTTTCTTATCCTAAAGACCATGGTTTCATTGCTTCTCCTCTCATTGTCTTCCCCTCCACCACCTGACCTCATCCTCTGCTGAGAAGACAGACCCCGTCAGCCACGAACACCCCGCCTTCCCACCAGCAAATCCACCAATGTCTGTGTTGCGAGCAGGGTCTCACATCACCTGGCCCCTGGATCCCACTTGTCTCCCTCTCAAGGATGCTGCTCTTTGGGATAGCTCTTCTCTCCCAGCTCCCTCCACCCCGACCCCCACCACCACCCCCTTTTTTTCACTGCTGGGTCACTTCATTCCACGTACAAATATGCTCTAGCTTCTCTCATGTTAAAACCAACCTTCCCTTGATCCCTAATCCCACTGGCTCTGACCCCACTCCTCCTCCTCACAGGCAGCCTTCTAGAAAGCATCCTCAGCACACTGGCTCCGTATTCTCATCTCAGATTCTCTCTCCAACGCACCTCAACCGGCTGCCCTCCCACCTGCCCACCTTCCTCAGAAAGGTCACCAGTGACTTCCAGGCGGCCAAGTCAGTGGGGACAGCTTTGTCATTAGTTTGCCTCATTATTTATCAGCACTTAGCATTGTTTTACTCCATCCACCTTCCAGATTCCTGGACAAAACTCTGCAGTTTCTCTCCCCTCTACCTTCATTGGATTTTAAACATATCTTCAACCCTTGTGTGGTGAGTGCCTCATTGCTTCCTCCTCCGTCTGCTCTTCTCTCTCTACTCCTTCTCTTTGAGGGATTAAATATCATCATGATGTTGACAACCTTTGCACTCTTCCTTTCAGCCCAGCCTGCCCCTGAGCTCCAGAGCCATAAAGTCTACCTGGTATCTCACCTTTAAGGTCTCACAAATATTTCCAACTGAGGGTGTCCCCACTGTCTTCCTTGCTTCCTGTCTGCACCCTCTGGACAGACATCCATGGCTGCCTCATGGTGCCACCTGTCTCGTCTGCTTGCTGACCCTAAGATCCTGAAATGCTCCAGGGTTCTATTCCAGACCCATTTGAGTCTCACCCCTCCAAGCTGTCTTCCACACGGATGCCAATGGGCATTCTAAAGCATTGTTCAGATGTCCCCACTGACTTGGCCACCTGGAAGTCACTGGTGACCTTTCTGAGGAAGGTGGGCTGGTGGGAGTGGCAGCCGGTTGAGGTACGTTGGAGAGAGAATCTGAGATGAGGATACGGAGGATGCTTTCTAGAAGGCTGCCTGTGAGGAGGAGGAGTGGGGTCAGAGCCAGAGGGATTAGGGATCAAGGGAAGGTTGGTTTTAAGATGAGAGACACTGGAGCATATTTGTACATGGAATAAAGTGACCCAGAAGAGAAAGAAAGGGGGTGGTGGTGGAGGTTCCAAGCCTGCATATGGTTGGCCATCATCTCACAGAGAGAACCTGCCCTCTTTGCAGTAGCAGAGTTATGGCCCTGCCCTGCTCTGCATGAGGCCTGCTATGCACTGCTCCACAGTCATCCTTTTCTTCCAGCTGAGTGCAGGAGCCCAACTCAGATGCTCTGAGTGCTATTAATGCTAGCCTGGAACACCATCCTTCCTTCCTGTGTTAGGAACATCTAGCCCATCAAACTCAGAGGGCAGTCGCCTTGTCTAAGGAAAGGGTGATAAATTCATCAGATGGAAATAACAGATAGAGGGGTTTCTGCTCTTTCATCCAATCAGCAAACCAGTAGGAAAACACAAAGTAAAACCTAAACATGAAGAAGTTTGGCTCCTGAGCGAGCCATTCCTCTGAAGGCCCTTATTTTCATTCACAGACTCATTCCTAGACCCTACTGAGCACAAGTTCCGGGGCACAGAGGAAATTGAGCAGGGCGCACCCTCCCTCCTGGAGCCTGGGTCTGGGGGGGTGAACAGGGCACAAACCTGGCGACAGGTAAACAGATGTCACGCAATCGGGCCCTCAGGTTACAAAGAAACGCAAAGCAAGAAAGGCATCTAGAAAGGAGAGGAGGAGGATGGAGGTTCTATCTTGCCAAATATATAAAGAGTGGGCAAGGAAGCTAAACAAGGTCCTACTTCTTCACTCACACTTTCCCACCACTTCCCACACACTTCCCACGCACTTTCCCACCTCTCCTACCACTGTCCAGCTACTCCTTTTCATTTTCTCCAAAGACATAAACATTATTTGGAGCATTTCCATTTTTTAAGCCAGAAGAAGAGTTTTAAAATTTCCTTCTTTGGCTTTCATATGTCAAAGTACAACAAATCTCTGAAACTGAAGGTTTCTTGACTCCAGCAAAGAATTTGGGAGCCTCCTTCTCATGCTAATAGTATTTTTCTGTCCAGCTCACTAAATAGTAAGTCCCACGAAGGGAGAGACTGAACAAGTTTTGTTCATCTTAATATCCCCGGTGCCTGGCATGGTGCCTGGTCTTAGAGGGATCAGTCAATGTAAGTTGAGTAAATAAATTCCAACTGTGGCTACTTCCTGTCTCCACCGTCTCTTCCCAGAAACTCAGCCAATCCAGCCTTCAGGGCCTCCCATTTCCACGGTGCTCTTCTTGACTCCCCTACCTGCATGTGATGTCGACCACCTACACACCCTTTTGGCACATCACCTTTCTCAAGGCTACATTCTCATTCCTGCACCCTCACTGAAAGCTCCCCTGTGCCAGTGGGCCACAAGACAGAACAACGACCCCAAGATCATCCCAGCTCTTTGCGATGCTCAGAGTTTCAGGCAAGATATCTGGGTAGCCACTGAATCACAGAGCATGTCCAGTTCTTGGAGAGAATCTTGGGTGCCTATTGCATTTTTATTTATAGTAAAATTATTTTGGTACTTGCTTTATTTTATCCTTCTAGCTACACTACGAGGAGAGGAATGCCCTATACCTGTTAAGAAATGCTCACAATTTAATTATTATATTAAAATTCCTAACCAACTAAATCCACACTACTACTACTATCCTTAATAATATAATCAAAGAAAAGATTTATATAAAAAAGCTCCAACTCTTGAAGTTTTAGCATAAAACCAGGCACACCCATTCACTTATTCCAAAATGCGTACTGAATGTCTACGTGGTGTTAGTGATGCACTGGAAAAGAGGAAGGAATGCCAAGGCTTTTGGGAGATTCCAGTCCAGTGAGTGTGTGCAGGCTGATCATTACGGGTGTGGGAACAGCTAAATCTGGGGTGCCCACAGTGCAGGGCAGCCAGCTGCACACTCAGGGGGGAAGGGAGGGTGCCACTGTGCCATTACAGCTTGATCTGGGAAGACAGACGGAGCTCATCTGGGGGAGAAAGGACGAGGTACTGCAAGCCACAGCTCAGGTACCAAGGTTCAGTGACTCATGGTGGAGCAGCATTTGGGAGGTGGGAGTATATGGTGTGAAACATTAGGTGGGTAGGGGGTGGGGCAGGAAGGACAGATTGGTGGCCAGTTGTGAAAGACTTTGATGATGAAATGACAGCTTTGATGACTCCTGTATGAGGAGTCTGGCCTATGGTATCAATGATCTGGAGCCTTTGAAGGGTTTACCCATGGGAGAATCACGGTCAGATCTGTATGTGGGGCTGTAGGTAGTACCTGGCATCAGTGGGCTATGTGGGGTGAGGGCCACCAGCCAGTTGGCTGGAAGTCCAGAGGAGAAGGGGAAAGTCCAGATCCCAGAATGACACTATAAGGTCTTCTGCTGAGACCCTGACCTGGAGGCCAAAGGGACAGGTGGCTTTCTCTCCCAGTACCCCTGTGCCAGGAGGAGCTACACCTGTCTGCCTGTCCCAGTGGCCTTGTCCAGACTCCAACACTAGCTGCCCATCCTTGCTGCTAAGCTGGCCACCTATCAGCCAAGCAAGAAGTTATTGGGGGTGGTGTCTCAGCTGGCTCTATCGTGTGTTAGTAGCAATAAGGATTACATGAAGGAAGCACATACTGAGAAGTTCATCTGGACACGTGCCCTTCTACGATCTGAACATAAACCAACTCACTTAATCGTCACAACTCTACAAAACAGGTGCTGTTATTCCCATCTCACCCATGGAGGAACAGAGGCACAAAGAGGTCAGGAACTCCAAACAGCTCACAGTGACTGAACACTTACTCTGGGCCAGACAGAAGTCTAACCCTTTCACTCACATGAAATCCTCTAATCCTCACTGCATCCCTGTGATGAAGGAGGTACGACAGTCTGTACCTTACAAATGGGAAAACTGAGGCAGGGGGACAAATAATTCATCCCAGGTTAAATAGCAAGGTAGAGGAAGAGGAAGGCTTGGATCTCCGGCAGTCTGCTCCACAGCTAGGGCTCTCAGACACCATACTGGAAACAAAGCAGGGAGGCCACAAGCGACACTTGAATTTGTCAGTGAGAGGGGCCAGAAGCCAGAGATAGGTGAATATCTCCATCCTGCACAGAGCTTCTCTTGGGCTGGCTGTCACCTGACCCCCCTCTGCTATGATGATGCTGGGCTCTGCGTCCCTTCTCTAGAAGTCACCCTGGAGGGCAGGACGCTGGGACAAGCTAAGCTCATCTCTTCCCCCTACGGACAACAGCCCTTTGGGAGTCCCATTCTCAGATGGGAGGATGCTTACCTGGTACCCGCCGATGTGCTGCATCAGGCTGTCACATCTGGCGTTACTAGTCAGGACCAAGTGCAGGACCTTCACAGCCGCGTACATGGTGTGGTCGTCTGTCGCTAAGGAGATGAGGCCCAGAAGGATGGCAGGCCCACCAATGAAGTCCAGGCTGCTGGCAGCAGGGCTGGAGTGGAACACCCTCACCCCTGTGTGGGACAAAGCAGGCATTCCATCAGCACATCAGCTACATCTCAGTGGAAAGAGTCCCAGTACCATCCACAGGTAAATGAGCTGCCAGAGCCACTGTCACTCACAGCCCTAGGGACCTGGGCCTAGACAGGCTGGGAGGAAGGGCAGTGAGCTCCAAATGTCTTAGGTGGTTGAGAGATACTGTACAGAATCTTTCTTGGTCATCAGAAGGCTGGAAGAGCTCAGAGTACTTCATGTCTTGAGTCTGGAGTGCTGAGTGAGTCGGACACTCTCTGAGTTTCAGTTTCCTGATTGCCCTGACAACCACAGCTCCTGACTGCCCTCGAGATCCTGCTGAGCTGGACCCTTGCACTAACTGGCCAATTGCTATTGCCTAGTTGAATGGTGACTAGCAGTCTTCACTCCAAGGATCACAACCATTACCTCAGCCCAAAGGCCCTGCCATGTCGCTAGATAGACAGACTCCCACTGCACATTGGCATCAGCCTGGTTAGCAGCTGAGCTTGCTACTGACTATCAGAGGTGGCTGGGTAAATCGGCTCCACATTCTCTAGGAGGCCAGCTGGGTTAGGCTGGGTTTCTTCCCAACTCAGGCCCTCCCCATCAGGCTGGCTGTCCCAGCATGCTCTGTCCCACCTGCTGCTCCAGAGCCCCAAGTCACACAGGCCAGGACAGCACACACCCTCCTTCCCAAATAGCTGTGCAGGTTCATGACCTGACATACCTAACTGGCCCACAGCAACGGCTCCAATGGTTCGCAGAGAACCTGACAGATGGCTGGCACAATTTCTCAGTAAGAACATAGGTGTGGCATTGTCACGGGATGAAATGTTCATCTAGAGAAATTAGCAAACATTATTCCTAAGAAACTCCTAGAAGAGAAGAGATGTTATTCACGAGCTCCTGGAGGGCAGGCACCCTGAGGTGTGCCCCAGTTCTGGAACTCCATGGGTGATCACCAGTAAATCAGTAATAATTGAACCAAAGTTAAGGACTGAGGTCAATCTTCAGATCCACACATCTTGCCTTCAGGCTGTGTCATAACTGTACGAAAGCAGCTTCAGTTACACAATCTGCACCATCAATGCCCCCCAGGCTCACAGGGAGGAGCTAATGAGAGAAAGAAGGACCCAAGGACACCGTTAAGTGAAACAGTCCTACTCAGGTAAGGGCGGCCACCTTCTCAGCCTAGGGTTGCCCAGGCTCTGCAAGCCTGACCTCTACAGGTTTCAAAGGAGCAGAAAGACAGGAATCTTGGCCTCCTCCATCAGAAAGTGTGTTACTGGTATGGCACAGCTTTGACGATCAACCCAACCTGGCTAGTGCTCTGGATATACCTCTGCCTATAGTGATGATATAAACAAATCAGCTAAAATTCATCCAAGAATGCTTTATGCATAAATTAAAAAGTAAATCTAAAAGCATTCTCATCTACAAACATGTTCACTTACTGTTTTGCAAGCTTACTGTTTTTTAAAAAGAAAAAAAAAAAATCACAGTAACTTAAGGATTTTTCAGTGTTAGTATGTCATTAGCACCCAGGCAAAGGGAACCTCAATAGTGTCCTCAATCGGGGCATTGAAAATATTCCATTTGGCTGGGCATGATGGCTCATGCATATAATCCTAGCACTCTGGAAGAATAAAGTGGGTAGATTGAGCATAGGAGTTTGAGACCAGACTGATCAAGAGTAAGACCCCCATCTCCACTAAAAATAGAAAAAATAGCTGGGTGTTGTGGTGGGCACCTATAGCCCTAGCTACTCAGAAGACTGAGGCAAACAGATTGCTTGAGCCCAGAGTGAGACTCTGTCTCAAAACTATATTAATTAATTAATTAATTAATGAAATACTCCATTTCCTCCTGCTCTACCATGGAGAGCACCAACTTTTTTCTTTGCAGAAATAGAATTAAAAATTATTCTTGGGGAATGCTAATGGGTAGGGAGGCATAGGGTGTTTTAACAAATGAAGTGGGAAATATGCGTGTGTGTATCCATCTACACATATGCAAATGTGAATTAGTGTTTACTTAAGCACCAATAGCAGAGGCAAGACAGAGATCAAGGTTCCAAGAGGGAGCAGCGAGGGAAGTCAGACAATGTACCTCTTTGGCAACCAGGCGACTATCCACCTCATTGTAAGCATTTCTGATGTCTGCTGCATTGGTGACAGAAGAGCTGGCTATGTGGAGTCCAAAAGAAACCCTTTCCTCTTCAACCAGGGGTATGGCTTCACTGTCTGGGTTCTCTCCTATAACAACAAGTCTTTAATCATTTCTAGACTCACTATACAGAGAAGGAAATCAGTCCTCGGATGATTAAGTGTCTCTGTCACGCAGCAAAGTAATCATCAGGAGGACGTTTGTGTGCTGTTACACGGTAAGTCATATGTTTTGCTCACACCTGTGCTTCTCTGATGTTTATAGAAAACTACGGTGTAAACTCCCAAGATTGATCCTACTGTGAAATAGAGGCAATTCAGGTGTGAAATCACCAGGGCTTAAAACCCTATCAAGTAAATAACTTTGTTCCCCAAAACCAAAATGCTCAGTGCAAGAAAGCTAACTAATAAAGAAGGACACAGGCTGAGCTGAAAGGGTTTATTTTCAAGGAGCTGCACAGCCATGGTGAGCATCCCAGTTGGACGCTATAGTCTTGCTCCAAATCAGTGAGAGCCAATATGCCACTAGTGAATATAGAGTCAGTGTGACTTCGGCTCTAGAGGTGACCTTGTCCCATTGGTCTGGCCATGGCCATTCACCATAGGAAATGAAGATTAAAGAAGACATGAGTCTAGAGGCAGAAACCCTTGACAGCTCTCAATCGCCCTTTACCAGGCACTAGGCCTCCATGCACAGATCCATTTATCACTCTTCTCAGATGGGAGCTGACCCCCTTGACTTGACAGAGCACAGAGAGCAATGTTCCCTGCTTGAACAATGAGCAATCAATAATGAAAATGTGGATGTTTTGTCTGCCTGTTTAATAATTGAAGACAACAGTATACTTTAGTTAAAAAGCTTCTTCATTAAAAGGAATGTAACTTATTTATTTCATTCTCTTCTCTTTCTTTGTTGGTGGTATTACCCATCTACCCTCTTCCCCATCAGGTGCTTTAGAGTTGAAATTTAAAAGATGTTGTCATTTCCTTTTCTGTGACATTTTCCATCAGGTTGTAAATATATAATATTCCAATTACAGAGGTCTTCTCTAATGACTGACCTGTGCTGGGCTTATTCTTTATAAATATGCTATAAATAACTGGATGTCCACTTATAAACTAATATCAGTAAGAACATTATAAATCAAAACACTCTATACCTTGGGCATGCACAGCTTGGAAGTTACCACAGTATCTCGGGCCAAGTTTGTTAATAATTTCCAGAGTTTCCATTGAAATGGCTTCTTCAAAGAGGTATGCAGAGCCAAGACGCCAGATTAATGATGACTTTTGTTTCCAAATTTGTGGGGTAGCAATATATCCATAAACATCCACAAATGAAGATGGATCCATTGAAAGGAAAGGTCCTGGTAAGGCCTGAATATATAACATCTGTTACAATAAAAAGAATGGAGGAGTGAGTGATGCTGAGGCTCAGAATTAATCAAATAAATACAGGGTGATAGAACATGATGCACCTTATTCTTATCTCAAAGTAAACATTTGTTTTAACCTAAAGTTAAAAAGATAACTCTGAAGTCTGAGAAGGATGCCGCAAAACAATTTATTAAATGCTTTCTGGTAGTGAAAAATTGGCACTGAAGCTTCAGAAGTAAATTTGATAAGAAACATTAAGAAACATAAAAATGTTTATTGTTGAGACCCCCTTTTTGCACTCTGAAGTGGCTGGCCTACAAGGAGGATGTGGTAAAGAAGACATCACACACTCAGTTATTAACAATGCGATAGCCAACGGGGCTTCAGAGGAGCCCCGTTCAGAGGATAGGGGAACTGGATCTTCACCAGTTCAGAGGATCTTCACCAGTTCAGAGGATCTCAGGGAAGTGCCCCACACACATTACCCCCAACCTAAAACCCCACGGGGTTTTTATTGTATTCTTAACAATGTTAACATTTCAAATAATACTGAAATTATCAAGGCAATTTGGGGGTAGGGGAGGAACTTTGACCATACTCAGGACACACAGGTGGTCTAGTGTCAACATCATAGCCTGCAGAAACAACCATACAGGGTTAAGAGAACTATGTTAAAATTGACCTTAAAAAAAGAACATGCATTAACCTGGAGGGGGGTGGGGTAAATGTCAACTACTTTCTAATCTAAAGTACTGATCTATTCCAATAAGCCCAAAGGCCAGTTTTCTAATTTGATTTATCAAACCCATCAAGCATTCTGTCCTTTATTGCTGTCTTCAGCTTTAAAGGTTAGAGAAATAGGCTCTTGCTTGCATTCCTTAACAAATGCTTGACCCTTTTTATTTCATTTTAATTTTTCTAGCTTAACGCCCAGTTTATCGCTCTTGGTTCTGTCATTCTACTAAAAAATTAAATGTTCAGTTTTGTCACATTAATGAGGTTTGATGTACAAATAATAGTTGCAGAGATATATATTGGAAAGAAAGAAATAAAATTCTCTCTATTTGTGGATGATAAGCCCATGTAGAAAATTTGAAAGCATCTTAAAAAAAAAAAAAAGAAAAAACTCTTAAAACTAATACGTGACTTCAGCAAGGTCATAGGCTATATGATCAGTATGAAAAAATAAATTACGTTTCTATAGACTAACAGTGAACAAACAGGAACTAAAATTAAAAACAATATCATTTAGGATTAACACAAAAAGAAATACTTAATAAAACATACACTGAATCTGTGTGTTGAAAATAATGATTCAAAATGTCAAAGAAGACCTATATATATAAAGAGACATACTAAGTTCATGGATCAGAAGACTCAATATACTAAAGATATCTTTTTTTCTCAATTTGATGTATAGGTATAATACAATTCCTAGCAGAATCCTAGTAAGAATTTTTATGGACAAGGATAATTCTAAAATTGGGCTGGGTGTGGTGGCTCACACCTGTAATCCTAGCTCTTGGGAGGCCAAGATGGGTGGATCACCTGAGCTCTCAGGTTTGAGACCAGCCTGAGCCAGAGCAAGACCCCATCTCAAGAAACAGCTGGGCACTGTGGCAGGTGCCTGTAGTCCCAGCAACTTGGGAGGCTAAGGTAAGAGAATCACTTGAGTCCAAGAGTTTGAGGGTACTGCAGGCTACGATGCCATTGGCACTCTACTGAGGGTGACAAAGTGAGAGTCTGTCTCAAAAAAAAAAAAAAAAAAAAAAAGATAATTCTAAAATTTATATGGGATGACACATGACCTAGAACAGGTTACCAGGGGTCCTCAAACTCCACATGAGGAAGTGTGATTGTATTTGTTCCCATTTTGTTTTTTTTTTTTTAGTTCAAAATAAGATATGTGTAGTGTACATAGGAATTTGTTCATATTTTTTTTTTAACTATAGTCCAGCCCTCCAACGGTCTGAGGGACAGTGAACTGGCCCCCCGTTTAAAAAGTTTGAGGACCTTTGGGTTAAACAATCTTTTTTTTTTTTTTTCTATTAAATCATATCTGTGTACATTAATGTGATCATGGGGCACCATAAACTAGTTTTACAGACCATTTTACACATTTTCATCAAACTGGTTAACATAGCCTTCCTGGCATTTTCTTAATTATTGTGGTAAAACATTTATTAATATATTCTACATTTACTAAGTTTCACATATACCCTTGTAAGATGCACCACAGGTATAATCCCACCAATCACCCTCCCTCCCCCCATCCTCCCCTCTCCCTCCTCTGCCTCTCCCCCTTCCCCATATTCTTAGGTTATAGCTTTCATGTGAAAGCCATAAATTAGTTTCATAGTAGGGCTGAGTACATTGGATACTTTTTCTTCCATTCTTGAGATACTTTACTAAGAAGGATATGTTCCAGCTTCATCCATGTAAACATGAAAGAGGTAAAGTCTCCATCTTTCTTTAAGGCTGCATAATATTCCACGGTGTACATGTACCACAATTTATTAATGTTTGTTCATTCATGGATCAATGGGCACTTGGGCTTTTTACATGACTTAGCAATTATGAATTAGGCTGCAATAAACATTCTGGTACAAATACCTTTGTTATAATGTGATTTTTGGTCTTCTGGGTATATACCTAGTAGAGGAATTATAGGATTGAATGGCAGATCTATTTTTAGATCTTTAAGTGTTCTACAATCTTGAAAAGAGAATAAAGTAGAAGGAACTACTCATAGTAATAAGGCTTAGTATATAGTTACAATAATTATAACAGCATTATATTGGTGGAAG
>CAUYPK010093998.1:0-40114 GCA_963574355.1 Loris lydekkerianus
CCCCTACAAACAAATTAACAAAAAATCCAAACAAAATAAAAAAAAAATTAAAAAATATATAATATAGAAAAAAAAAAAAAAAAAAAAAAAAAAAAAAAAAAAAACTCACACACAAGCAACTAACCCAACATATTTAAGAACTGAATATTGTAGTTGTCAGTCATCTCTGCTAAAAAGGCATTTCTATTCTCCTAGCCAAAAACACTAGTAAAGGTTCAAGTAAGCAGCATGATCTAACGTGGGAATTCACAAAGGAACCACAGAATCATCTCCCTAGATACTGTCGTGTTCACCAAGTATGAGTAAAACAAAAGAATAAAATGACTATGAAATACTTAGTGACAAAGGCAAAGGCTCTGGAGTCTGAACCTCCTGATTTGAAGATGTCTCCACTGTGATCTCCTTAGGAAGATCACTTTTATCTCTCTGTGCCTTTTAGTTCATCACTTACAAAATGTAACTAAGAACAGTCACTCTCACAAGCTCACAGTAAGAATCATATGATACTGTGGAGATAAAAGGCCCTGCACAGATAACCAGGCACTGGCATCCACCAGGTCTCTAACAATGTTAACTCCCTGCCTACCTGGCAACAGGTTGTGATTTAAGGGGCAGACTAAAAAAAATTCTCTGAAAATATCTCTCCCAACAGATGTCAATATCTGAAGTCTTACCATGAGGAAATCCTGCTTTAATTTTCAAAATTCCCAATTTAATGTAAAATAATCCACCAATACGTTAGCGAGTCTATCTTTTAAAGATAATTTATCAAGGCTCACACCTGTAATCCCAACTCTCTTCAGAGGCAGGAGGATTGCTTGTGGCCAAGATTTCCACACTGTTCTCCAGCCCTGCTTTGTAAAATAAATAAATAAATAAATAAATAAATAAATAAATAAATAAAACCTACCACCAAAGCCAAAAGGTACTAGAGTTCTTTTAACAGAATAGTGATAAAACAGAGACTAGTACGTGAGAAGAAAAAAGGCCATAGGCAGGTCCTAGAGACTAACTTCTCCCACTTCATATTATTACTTATGATTAGTCTCATTTAACAGAGTAGTCACTACATAAATGCACAGAAAATCCACAAATTCATTAGTAAATGAATATATCAATTTAAGTTTATTTATACTGCGAAATATAAACACCTGTCATAAATAGCTACCACAGACTTTTCCATATTTTCAGGCACCATTCCTTTCATAACTATGATTTACTATCTTTTTTCCTTTGTTTATACCATACCATTGCTACAACTAATCCTATTGTATAAAATCATCACTTTGAGTTTATATAATGTATATTATAATAAAGTTGATCTTAGTATTAGGCACAGATCATTTTTCTCCTGAATAAAAATGGTTGTCATTTGATGATTATTTTATGTTCATGTTAACTAGAGACCGAATCTCTATAATTGTTTGTATTTCTTTCTCTCAAGTTTGAGTCCTGCGGTTCTAGAAGCATGTCTACCTGACTATATCACTATTAAAATAGTTATTTTTTACTGAGTTGAAAATTTTATTATTAAACAAAGAAGAAAGGCCCCAAACCACAATTTAATGATCTATCTTAGACACTATTACCTAAGAAAGATCTACTTTGGGAAATACTATTTGCTCTATGTTTCCCCAAACTGTCAACTCTATGCCGAGTCGCTGTGAATTTTGATAAAATCCTAGTACAGGTGGCATGACAACTATGCCATATAAATTATTAATAAAACGTACATAAACAAAAAACACAAAACCATTAGTCTTTATATTTATATATCCAAACTTTTATTTTAAATTTTATTGCTATTTTAAGGAGCAACTACCACTTTTTTCTCACAAGTTCTAACCCAAATTCTCAGTGACTCACCCACCCGCCATCTTATGAATCCTGTGCTTCCTTTCCGCCTGTGGAATCCACCAAAGAGGACTCTATAAAGTAAATGTGGAGATAATTATTGCCAAAAATGAAAGAATAAGGATTGTTAATAGTTACAGAAAGAGGAATTAAAAAACCAGACCTGGATTCATTAACTTAAAGAAAAGAAAATCTAAATATAAAGGCCAAAAAGTAGGAATAGTTTATACTCTAATTTTAAAATATCAAAATATATTTAAGATCCAAAATATGTGAAACAGAACTTTGCAAAATCTAGCACGATAAATCTATTACTACTTACAGGTAAAGATCTAAAGAGTACTTCTTTCCTAGGCTCACAGAAAAACCCAACCTATCAATGAAATCAAAGAAAATAAAAATCTGAATGAAAACAAATTAAAAAGTACATTTTAAAAGCCATATATAAAGAACATTAAAGTGCCTCTTTTCATCTACTCTTGGCGTATCAGGCTCCATCTATAGACCTGACGCTGGCTGGCATCCACCTTCTTCTCTAAGCTTCTCTCCACGGCACGCCTGTATGACTCTGCTCTTTTCCTACATTTCTCTTCTTAATTAATGTTATCACATATTCTTCCCATCAATGAACAAAATTACTAAATTAATTCTAATTTTCCTCTCTATTCCATACGTAAAATTTATTCCAAAATAACAAGGAAGCTGGTAAATATAACACTTTTTTGTGTTAGAAACATAGCACTGAACACGTGCCATAAATTAATTCTTACAACTGCAATACAAGATAGTATTGTGGACTAAATGTTTATACCCCCCAAAAAACTTCATTTGTTGAAGCCTGACCCCTAGTGTGACGACATTTGGAGAGGAGGCCTTTGAGAAGAAATTAGGATTAGATGAAACCATTAGAATGGGGTCTTCACCTCATGATGGGTCTAGTGCCATTCCAAGAGGCGGCCAGGAGGGCTCCTGCTCTCTCTCCACCATATGAGGATACAGCAAAGAGCCAGAAGGAGCCTTCACTAGAACCCCACCATGTTGGCGCCTTAATCTTAGATGCCCAGACTCCAGAACTGTGAGAAAACAGCATGTGCTGCTTAAACCACCTAGCCTATGTAATTTTGTTATGGTAGACTACTACAAGTACGATTATTTCCCCATTTTACCAATGAGGAAACTATAGCTTAAATAATCTAAATAACTTCACTGCAGTGGATCTAAGAAACAATGGAAGAGCCAAGATTTAAACCCAGATTTAACCAATACTGTTCCACTGATGTCTCTTATATGACTGAGTGACTAATGAATCACCAACTGTGTGAAGTACATAAATGAAAATAAGGTGCCCTTAAGGATTTCATATACCCAATCATACAGCAACACATAAACTGCCATTGAGGTATTGTACCCAAGAAAAGCTTATTGAAATAAACAGAAAAACCACCGAAAAATAACACAGTGTGGTAAGTGCTATATTGAGTGGTTCAAATAAATTAAAACAGGGTTTCCAGGCGGAAGAAATTGTGAGAGGGTGACTGAGATGACCACTCTAAGACAGGTAGAGTATAAGAAAAGCTATAAAAGAAGTACCTACATACTCGAGTATAAGCCGAGTTTTTTCGGCACAAAATTTGTGCCAAAACCCCGAACTCAGCACAAATTTTGTGCCAAAAAAACTCGGCTTATACTCGAGAGTATACGGTAAATGTAATACGGTCAGAACAGGGTCCAGTTAATTACATTTGAAGAAATTTATCAGGTATTACTAACCCCTCTGAAGCTGTCTCTTCAAAGATGAGTAGAATCTCATTGTTGTAATATGAGGTAATTCTAGGTTGAAAAAAAAATGTGGAATTTGAAAATGTGACCAGCTGTTCCTTTTTTGATCTCATATTCAAAACTGTGGTTTATATTAACTGTTTCTCATCCTCTCTTTCAAAGGACCCTACACAAAGCATAAAGGTAATCACCTTGAAGCACAGATCTGATCATATTGATTCCTTATTCAAAAACATTCAGTAGTCTGACTCTGCCTACATGGTAATATTAAATTCCTTTGACTGTAATGTTAGACCTCTCACAATCTGCCCCTGATTTTCCTTTTCTCTACAACTCACCTTAAATCATGAATTCTTTACCCTGCAGGTATCCCAGATTACTGCTGCTCCTCATTAAATCTTTCTGTCTGATTTAGGGCCCACCTTCAAGACTCTTTAAAGACTTCCTTTGAAAGTATATGGCTGATTATTCCGTGTTACAGTCTACATTAGGTGCGTTAGGTTAGTTACATTCTTGTATGTCTTAAGACTAAAAACTATTAGACTTGTATGTCTTAAGACTAAAAACTTTCCCTACAGGCAAAGATAACAAAGAAAGTACATTAAAGCAATTCTTTGCACGTCTATGTCTACCTACTATAAAGAAGGTAATCATTACAAGGCATAACAGACAAGTACATGGAGTATTATGAGAGAGTCCCCTAATGCAGCCTTGCTGAGGTTCAGGACAGCCACCCAGAGAAAATGACACAAACTAATTCTTGACAGATGAATCTGAAGAAGATACAGGTAAAACGCACACAAATATAGAATGATGCCGTATGTGGAGAAGAACTACAAGAAAATCAATGTCACCAGAATGTAAAGTATGAAGCTAGACGTGGCAAAGTAGGATGAGATACAGACAAAGGGCGTTACAGACTGGGTTGAGGAACATCATGCTGTAGTAGGCCATTCCTTTACAACTACGGTATTTGTGCATCCATGTGTGCTGTACCAAATACTGAAAGTCATTTTAAAAACTAAATTGAGCAGTTAGTACATTCACATGTCAAATATCAAACATTAAAAAGATACACAGTAAAACGTCTCATCACACCCTGTCATCTGCCCAGTGTATCCCCTGCCTGCTTCCTGGAGTAAAGTATTAATTTCTTGCAGGTATTTTTCCTTCCAGAGCTCCTTTATGACAACAAATATAACTATATAATCTTAGTTCCTCTTCTTTACACAAGAAGTGCTATTTTTCTTTTTAACTCAGGTGATTTTTCCACCATGGTTTGCCATATAAATACAATTCTTCCTATTCTTTTTCAACTAACATTCCACTGCATTGTTGTACCATGATTTACTTAACCAATTTAATTGACATTTGGGCTTTTTCCTACTCTTTTGCAATATGGTGTTTTGACATATAAAGAAAATCTAGTCTAATGCAGAAGTGAGTAGAAAAGGGGAGGAAAATTAAAAAATATTAATAAGCTATTCAGATTATTGTGGATAATCTTCACATCTTTTTCTTTTTTAATATGTATTTATTTATTTATTTATTTATTTTGAGATCAAGCTGTTGCACTAGGTGGAGTGCCATGGAATTATAGTTCACAGCAACCTCAGACTCTTGGGCTCAAAGATCCTCTTGCCTCCATTTTTCTATTTTTAGTAGAGACAAGGGTCTTGCTTTTGCTCAGGCTGGCCTCCAACTCGTGAGCTCAAGCAAAATATGGATAGAAGAGGAGAGAGAAAGAAAATGGAGATAATGCAAATGTGGGAAACATTTGAGGAATAAGTTTATGAATTTCTTTGTAATTGTTACAAAGAACTTTTTAGGCAGATCTGAAATTATGTCAAGGTTCTCCAGTAGACCCAGACTGAGTATGACTTCAGTTTCTACTCTTAAATATTGCTTTGAGTAAATGCTCCCATTCAGTGAAAAATGTAGAACACAAAATTATAGCTTTTATAGATTAACAATAAATAAATGTATGCCTAAGGAAAAAAAAACCACCAAGGGAAACTATACCAAAAATAATTTACATTTTTTCATTGCAAAATAAGGCACAATTCTTAAAAAATCCAAACAATACAGAGTTAGTTTCCTCTCTGATATATTCCCACACTCTTAGGTAACTACTCTTGCTAGGCCTCACAGCCTTCTAAAATCTTTTTCTATAGACAAAAAACTATGTATATATTTTCTTTATAAATATGACTCATTTTATCAACTATGTGTAAAGCAGCTGGAACATAAATACCACAAACTAAGTGGTTTACAAACACAGGGAAAATTTATTTCTCACGGTTCTAGAAGCTATGAAGTCTAAGATCAAGGCACCAGCAAATTCAATGTCAGGTGAGGCCCCATCCTTCACAGATGGTGCCTTGCCTGTCATGTGGCTAGCTCACTGGAGTTTCTATTACAAGGGCACTAATCTCATTTGTGAGGGCAGAGCCCTTCTGACCTAATCAACTCCCCAAAGCCCTACTTCTTAACACCATCACATTGGGGATTAGGTTTCGACATAAGAATTTTGAGGGGGAAGACACAAATATTTGGATCATAGCACCAAAGTACAGAGAGGCCAAAATTAAACCTGAATATAGATGGCAATGGAACAACATATGGAATTAGGACAATTATTATACCCTTGGAAGAATAAGATTAGATTCCTTTCTTACACACATACATACTACACCATTCCAAGTAGATTAAAGAAGACCTAAATGAGAAAAAACTGTAGGTATTTTATAAGAAAATATAGGAGACTTTGTTAGCTAGCCTCTAAGACAGCCTCCAATGATCCTCACACCCAGATATTCAAGCCTGTGATCCTGATATATGTATGTGTATATATATAAATATATATGTATATGTATATATGTTTGTTCTTTATCCCCAGCTCCTGGATTCAAGGCACAGAGCTCCTAAAATTCTTGTCATTTCCTGAGTGACAGTGGTAAAAAGGCATCTTTTTTTATAATATTTGGTCTTAGTCCCTGGTTCCTAACATAAGAGCTTCTAAGTCCCTTGGAATTATCAGAGTGACAGGAATGTCTTTTGTAGGCTAATGAGATCACTGGGGGTACAGGTTCCTAGACAGCTTCAGGATAAAGGCTGGTGGCCAGAAAGACCAAAGCATAACTACAGGGTTGGAACTTTGAGCTTCATTTCCACCCCCAACCTCTGGGAAGGTGAAGGGGACATGAAACTGAATTAATCATCAACGGATTTAGTCAATCCTATCTACGTACAAAACCTAAACTCTGGAGTTTGGAGAGCTTCCACATTGGTGAAGGCATTCGTGTGCTGGTAGAGTGGCACATCCTAATTCTACAAAATACAAGTTTCCTGTACTGAGAACCCTCCTGTACCTGACCCTATGCATTCATCACCTAGCTACTCATCTATATACACTATAATATACTTTCTAATAAACCAATAAATTTAAGTAAAGCTTTCCAGAGTACAGAAAGCCACTCCAGAAAATTACTGGACCTGAGAAAGGCGTGGTACAAACTCTCAGTGGCCTGCAGTTTCTGAAGGGGGGGGGGGCAGTTTTATGGGACTGAGCCCTTAACCTGTGGAGTTTGCACCAACTTCGGGTAGTTACTTTCAGAAATGAATTGAATCATAGGATACCCAGTGGTGTCCAGAAAATGAAATAATCGCCTGGGGGTGGGGGGGTGTCATACATTTCATATCAGAAGTGTTCTGTGTGTAGAAACAGGTAATAGTAGATCCCAGTATCATCTGCTCCCCCAGTGATAGAGCTGAGTGATTTCAAAAGCTGGATCATAAAAGACATGTTTCTTTGGATCAATCACTCAGGAGAACCCAATCTTCAGATGGTGGGGACACTCAAGCAGCCTTAGTAAAAGACCATGTAAGAAAAGAGCCCCAACTTGGCCAGTGACGTGAATAAACTATCCTGATAAGCAAGTCCATTAGACCTAGCTAAACTTTAAGATGATCATAGCACCGTCTCTGACATCTCGACTGCAACCTCCTGAGACACCAGAACCAGGGACACCCGGCCACACTGCTCTATATTCCTGACCCACAGAAACATAGAGAAATGAATGGTTATAGTTTATGTTCATCGAATATGTTTTGGTTGTAATGTATGTGGCAACAAATAATTGATTACAAATGAGCATTATAACCTTAATATAGGGAAGGAGCTTCTTAAATATGATACCAGAAGCAGAACCATAAAGGAAATGTTTGGTCAATGGATCTACATTAAGATGAAAAATTCTGGTACAAAAAAGTACAAACAACTAAAAAGAAAAGCCATAAACTGAAAGGAGAGAGTTGCTATTCAAACAATAAATGATTAATATACAAAATACTTGAAGGAATTCCTACAAATAAATAAGAAAAAGATAAACCACCTAGTACAAAAGAGGGGGTGGGAGACAAAAGATAGAAAAAGCAATCTACAGGAGAAATGAAATGGCATTAAACATAAAAAGAGAACTGAAACCCCACTAGTACCCAGAGAGATGCATTAAAACATAAATACTATTTCTAACATCTGATTGATGAAAATTATGCATGACAAAACAAATGACAAGTCTCATAAACGGCTTGGTGGAACTAAATCACTTTAAAAAGCAAGGTACAAAATCCAGAAAAGGTGAAGGATGAGCATACCCTATTGTCAGGAAATCTTTGACTCAGAATAATTAGTCCTAGAAAAAAATTTCACATATACATATGGGGCATGTATAAAAACATTCATTGTACTATTGTTTAAACCAGAGAAAAAACTGGCAACCACCTAAAGGCTCCTCAACAGGAGAATAAAGTATGGTTTATTCTCCACACAGCAGCAAAAAAATGAATGTATCAATATAAACACATCTTAAAACACAGTATTTAAAAATAAGGAAAGACTGCAGAAAATATGTACAGTGTGATACCATTATATTATTTGAAAACACACTATTTCTATTGCCTTAGTGTTTATATATGCATCTATACATAAAAATTTTTTAAATATAAATGTACAGGAATGATAACTACTTAACCTAGGTGTACCTCTGGACAAATAGGGGGAAACGAGAAGAAGTAAGATTAGGGAAGGCTACATAAACTTCAAGTGTATCTTAATTAAAAAAAAAAAAAAAAAAAAGAATCTGATGATAAAATATGACAAAGCTAGGGGATGAGAACTTGGGAACTTATTTTATTATCCTTTATAGTTCTCAGCTTACTTGAATATTCTCTAACAATACTTTTAACCAAAATAAATAGTAAATAGTAGACTTAACCAATATCTGCAGCAGAAAAGATCAAAAGAATTTATAAAAATTGATAAAACAAACCAGCATCACACAAGTAACTAACAAAATAAATTGTACTAATAAACAAACACATAGCAAAATGTACAAGCTCAAGGCTCATTAGTAATTTTACATCCAGCAAATATCTACTGAGTGCCTAGTATGGTCCAGGCATTATTCTAGGCTCTGGGAAGACAGCAGTGAAAAATACAGCTCTTCTACATTGACCTTATGCTGTAAAAGGTGTAGGCAGTCAACAGAAATATAAACACAAAAGTAAGATGTTGATAAATGGTATGAAAACAAAATGAGTGATGTGGTAGAGATGAGGGAGAAAGAAAAACATACTGTTCTGGGGTGTTCAGAGACTGAAAAGACAACTGTCCTGAGAAGTACATAACAAAAACTAATCAAAAAGCTAAGGAATGAACACACCAGGCAAGTGGAGAAAGCCTGACATTGATACAGGGTTCCCCCATTCAGGGCTGGACAGGGACCCCATTTCCTAGGCCTGAGCAATCTCAGGTAAGCCAGGCCTCTTCTCAAGTAGACTCCCCGCCATTCTGCCTGGAGCTGGAGGGATAGCACTCACCAACACTGAAAAGGTGTCCTCCCTCGACCAAGTCCCGGCCAAGTGTCATTCTCAAGTCCTTCTATCCCTCTACACAAAAGCCACTCAGGAGGCTTCCCACTTGGGTCTTTCCCTCTGCCAGAGCTCTGGTGCTTTTTATTCTTTCTGTATTCCTTTCTATCTAATAAATCCTATCTCAACCACTGATCTTTGGTCCGGGGGTTCATTCTTTGAATCCCCAAGACCAATGAACTTACTGGAGAAAGAAATTTCATCAACAACATGAGAACAACCATAATCCACTTGTACAACAAAGAGATTAACATGACTAGACTGCAGTGGGCGAGGGTGAGTAGGAGACAAGGTTAAAGTGGCAGACAAAAGGAAACTCAGGAGTGAATACAAGTTTTAATGGAGTTTTAAGCTATGACTAGAGGAAGGACCCTCTTAAGAAAAAGGACTAAAAGATTAATTAGGTCCTAAATTAAATATTTACTTAGAATGAAAAAGGAAATTTTTTACAAGTTGTCCATCCCATCAAAAACCTTAATAATACCATAATATTTTTGATAAATTAACTCCCTGGCACACTTTTATAATAATTTTTACGTATCTGTCCTTGCTACATATTATTTGATTGTCTCTTCATATGGCAATGATTTTGTAATAAATTTTTCTATAGAGAGACTAGAGAAAATAGTCTGGTCTTTCATTTAGAAGAGAATGAACAGAATGAAAAAGGTTTTTTCATTCGTACTTCAGAAAAGTTTCTTTCAGCTTCACAACTGACTTTTGATGCCATGTTTAAAATCACTGAATTAGTAGAAACTTCTTACATGTTTCTTTCACAAGAAAATAGAATGTTCAATAAATGTGCCAACGGTCAAGCGTGGTTTTTCTTCATTACTCACGTTCTTCAGTGTTGACCGGTGCTGTGGGACAAGTTCATACTGCTATGTAACCTCTAGCCAAGCACTTGCATGTGACAGTGGCCGGCTGAACTGGCAGAGTGGACAGGAGTAAGATCCTTGGTAGGTATTCTTATACTGAGTCAGCAACAACTAAACTTTACATGAAAGTGCCTGCACATCACATAAATAAGTATATCTCATTCATCCTCTCCTTAGGACTCTGACATTGCCTGTGTCCCCTCTCCAATGCTACCTGAAAGGATGGGAAGTCCAAATAAAAATTACAGTGGCCTTGACCAGCTTCAGAGATCTCAGTCTTGTGCAAGTGAGAAGTCTTAAGGTTTATTCGCTTTATGGTAATCTACCTCTGTTCAGATCACTCTGAACCTCAGAGATCATCAAGAGCAGTTTGAATTTTTTCCTGTATATGAGACAAGAAACCAGTAGAGTGTTTTAATCAAGGATCTGAACTAAGTTTTAACAAGAACACATTGAGAAATGTCCTGAGGCTATCCTCTAACTCTGCTCAAAAAGGGGTATTCAAGCACAAAGTAGAACAAAGTTATACTTTCACCTCCTGAAAATCTGGGTTTCTTTTTTTTTCTCTTTCTCTGGATTTTAAATCCCAAGACGTAACAAAATCAGCCATCGCCTCATTTTCCTCCCTCTGACTTCTACTTAAAAATAAAAGTTATAATTTCCCAACCTACAAGTTTATCATGACAGAATGTAACAGCAAAATTAACATAAAGAAGAAAAGCAGGATATTCAGGACATGGTGTTCCTCGATGGCTATTTTAGAAATAGGGACACTGTTCTTAGCTGTGTAGCCCCAATTTTAACAGATCTTTCCATCGTCTCAAGAGAGATCCCCAAAATCTTCAATTAATCCCCTTTCTCCTTAAGTTAGCAACATTAACTAGTGACTTCATTTTTACATTTAAGAATTTTAAATCTAACATGTTAAGTATACAATAAGCAAATATATTAACAGTAAACCAGTGAATCATGAACTCTGAATCTATTTCAACCATTAGGGATAGAAATGGCAAAAATGATTAAAAGCTGCCAAACCAGAAATTCTGGAAGGTGACAGCATTCCTCAGCCCTTGCAGCTCAGCTTTGGTCCATGGCTAGGCAGAGCAGCTTCTGAAATGCTAGTGAAATGCTAAAGAAAAGAAGCTACAAAGAAAAGGAAAATAAAGAAGGCAAAAAGTTTGATGAGAATATTTCAGATTGTATATGAAACCAGCACATTGTACCCCTTGATTGCACTAATGTACATGGCTATGATTGAACAATAAAAATAAAATAATAAAATTTAAAAAAAAAAGGCAAAAAAAAAAAAAAAAGAAAACACAAAAAGAAGAAGAAAGAGGTCCATATAAGAATTGATTTGTGAATACATGATAACGTAGTAAGTACAAAAAAGCCTAATACAGTTAGAATGTTTAAAGTTAAAAGTGAGAGACACAGAATAAAAAAACGGTATCTGAACGCAGCAGCACACATCTGGAGTCCCAGCTACTCAGGAGATGGAGGTGGAGGGTCACAAATTCAATCTCACCTTGGCCCAAATATCAAGACTCTATCAGAAAAGGAGAGGAGGGAGGGGAAAAAAAGCATTGTAAGATTAAATTAATCTGGTCCTGGAATGGGTGGTGTGGGAAACTGCCATCCACCACCTCTAAGTAAATAAAGAGAACAGTGAGGCAGATTTAAATGTTTCAAAGCCAATTAATTACACACTATCAAAACTAACGTAGGGCCAGGTGCAGTGGCTCATGCCTGTAATCCTAGCACTCTGGGAGGCTAAAGCAGGTGGACTGCCCTGAGCTCCCAGGTCCGAGACCAGCCTAAGCAAGAGTGAGACCCCATCTCTAAAAATAGCCAGGCATTGTGGGGGCCCTGTAGTCCCAGCTACTCCAGAGACTGAGGCAAGAGCATCGTTTTAGTCCTAGAGTGAGGCTGCTGTGAGCTATGACACCACTCTACCAAGGGCGACAAAATGAAACTCTGTCTCCAAAAAGAAAAAAAAAAAACTTTAACCTAGTAAAATAACATTTACGTGAACTAAAAAAAGAGAAAAACAATCTGATCTACAAAAGCAAAAAAGTCTGCTAAAGGTAAAAATAAATGTTACACATGCACAGAGTTTTTAAAAATCAACTAGATCTACGAGGTTTGTTAAGAAAAACTGGTTTCTAGCCCTCTCTCCAATATTTTCTTTTCGCAAAAGCTTTTTTTATCTAGTGCCTACTTACGATATAGCTCTGTTTCCCAGTTCTGGCTCTCTCTGCACTTCCCTCCCCCATGTCTCAACAGAGTTTTACCCTAACTTTGGTTACATCAATATAAGGCTTAGATCTTTAAGACTACATAAGATATTTAGAGCTAAACCAAGCAGCAAACAGTAATTACCTTTCTTTTCCCGCATAACATTTTGTTTTCACTGGAATTAATAATTGTTTTCTCATTTACGTATTTCCTATATACTTACCCACCCACCATACATTTATCCCTAATTCACCCTAGACTCTGAAGTATGACAAAGCTCCATTGAATATATTCACTCAGTTCAGGTTTCTATCAATTTCCTCTTCTGGGAGAAGTCTCTGCTTGTTACCACCCGGACTGAGGAGCTGGGCCAGGTGCACAGCTACCAGCCTGGGTGTTCTCTGACCCTCTTCAAATTCTGAAGTCCTCGTTCCTCTCTCCCCGGTGGTCCTCTCATTCTGATGGACTACGCTCCCTAGCTTCTTGAGGAAGGGTGTGTGAGAGATAAATTTTTTGAGACCTTCTCTTTGAAAATATCTTTATTCTCCTCTCGAACTTCATTAACAGTTGAGTTAGACTAGTTTATATACAATTTTTCTTCAGAATTTTGAAGGCACTGCCATCCATTATCCTCCTGCTTCTACTACTGCTGAAAAGTCTAAAGCCATCCAGATTCCTGACTCTTTTTACGCAGGTTTAGTTCTTAAATTCTACAACAATGTGCCTCTTGTGGGTCTGTCAACAACCATTGTGCAGGATATCTGAGGAGTCCTTTCAATTTAAAAATCATGTCCTTCAATTCTAGAATGTTTTGATTTATTTCATTAGTAATTTCCCCCATTTCTTCTGATTTCTTTCTGAAAGTCTGTAATTAGAAACATCTATATACCAATCTCCTAATTTTTTTTATCTCTTTTTCCTTTGTATCTTCCATCTCTTTATTTATTCTACCTCCTAGGAGATAACTCTGTTATCCATCCTGAATTAATTTTTGTATATGGCAAGAGATAAGGAGTCCTGTTTCATTTTTCTTCATGTGGCTATCCAGTTTTCCCAGTAACATTTATTGAATAGGGCTTCCTTTCTCTAGTGTTCTATTCTTTGTTGAGGAACAGTTGATTGTTGGTAGACTGTTATATTTCTGGGTTCTCTAATCTGTTCCATTGGTCTGTGTCTCTACTTTCACAACAGCGCTATGCTGTTTTGGTTATTATAGCCTTGTAGTATAATTTGAAGTCAAATAATATGATATTTCCAGATTGGTTCTTTTTGCTTAGGATTGCCAAAGGATTTTAGGGCTCTTTTTTTGTTCCAAATGAAGCACAGAATTTTTTTTCTAGATCTGTAAAATATGATGTTGGTATTTCAATGTGGAATGCAGTCAATCCATAAATCACTTTGGGCAGTATGGACATATTAATAATGTTCAGTCTACCAATCCATGAGAATGGGATGTTTTTCCATTTGTTTGTGTCATTTATGATTTCTTTCACCGATGTCTCATAGTTCTCCTTATAAAGATGTTTCATCTCCTTGGTTAAGGAGGCATTTTATTTTCTTGGTAGCTGTCGTAAATGATACTGAGTCCTTGATTGGACTCTCAACTGTTACTAGTATTTAAAATGCTACTGATTTGGGATGCACCTGTAGCTCAGTGGGGTAAGGCTCCGGCCACAAACACCAAGGCTGGCGGGTTCGAATCCCACACAGGCCAGCTAAAAAAAACGATGACAACTGCAACAACAACAAAAATAGCCGAGTATTGTGGTGGGCGCCTGTAGTCCCAGCTACTTGGGAAGCTGGGGCAAGAGAATTGCTTAAACCCAAGAGTTGGAAGTTGCTGTGAGCTGGTATGCCACAGCACTCTACCAAGGGCAACATAGTGAGACTCTGTCTCAAAAAAAAAAAAAAAAAAAAAAATGCTACTTGATTTGTACCTAAGACTTTGCTGAATTTATCTATCAACTTTGGGACCAGTCTTTTGGTACAATCTTTAGGGTTTTCTAGGTATGAGATCATACTGTCAGTGGACTAGGATAGTTTGACCTCCTGTTTCCTAATTTGGATACCATTTCTTTCTCTTGCCTAACTGCTCTGGCTAGGACTTCCAGTCTATGTTGAATACAAGTGGTAACAATGGACACCCTTGTCTTTGGTTTTTTTGTAACATTTTCAATCAACTCTTGGTTGAATCCATGGATGCAGAAACCATGAATGGATACAAAGAGCCAACTATGTACTACTCAACTCCATTAGATGTAGCATATTTCTCCTTGCTTTCAAAATTAAGTGCATACTCAAAACACACTTGAAGACACCTGATTTATTATGCCTTAAAGCAACAGATTACTCCAAACAAAGCATTAAATAAAATGGTTTTATAAAGCCTGTGAATAGATGACAATAAATTAATAATTCAACATGTATATTACAGTATGAGTGCATATGATTCACATTAATGACAAGAATTAAAATAAGACAAAGGATTAAGTAAATGGTAAAGGAATCTTTGTCCCTTCCCTCCTTAAACAATTCAGGAAAGCCTGAATAAGGGGAGCCATTTATTCCAGTCCCCTTCCCTCAACAGGCAGAAGAGGAAGAAAAGCATTTGCCACTGGGCAGAGTAAAGAACAAACTGTACCCCTCCACGCTTCATTCAGGGGCTTTGGGCAGAATGAATCAACATGTTTATCTGTGACTATAGCTGAGCTCATTATGCAATGTTATGCACTTGAAAGGAAACTAACTTTTTTTAAATGGAGCTAGTAAAAATCAGGAAAAAAAAATTTTTTTTTAGCAAATTTTGTCAGGCTCTTTGTTTATGTAGACCAAAAAGTGATGGAATAAATCTTTCATTGAGTCAAAATGTTTATTCTCAAATGAAGAAGATTTAAGAAAACTCAAGCTCTAAAACACTTGATCTACGGGTCAAGGACAGTTTGACTTCTTAGTTTGCCAGCTGTTTTAATAGTTGCTTCCTGTACTAAGGATTGTTCACTATTCTTGCATAAACAATAATAAAAGTCATTTATACAACCACCTTGATTATGCTTTCCTGTTAAATTCACTATTTGGTAGTAAAGCAGTGGTTCTCAACCTTCTTAATGCCACGACCCTTTAATACAGTTCCTGTGGGTCGCAACCCACCGGTTGAGAACCGCTGTAGTAAAGGCTAAAATTGTAACTCTAAGCATTCTGAGCTTTTATGCACCATTACATTTCTATTCAATTATTATGTGTGGGGGAACAATATTAATTTAGAACTTATTCCAAAATATATACTGAATACCAATTATGAGCCAGACATAATAGATAAAAGTCAGCAAAAGAGGTGTAGTCACTGACCTCCCAGCGTTTTCAGTCTAGCTGAAAAGATATTATGAAATTACATACACATATATACATATATAATCCTAACTATGAATAGGGAAACAACCATTAAAGCAAATAACGTGATCTAACCTGGAGGTCAGAGAAGGATTCCTTTAGCAGTGACAACTGAGCTGAGATCTACATTATAATCATTTAACATGATTTAAAACACACACACACACTCTCTCCAAATCATCCTAGCAATGATAACAACTATGGTATGGGGAGAAGGATTTATAAGAGCAAGGGTGAAATCTGTATGACTTTGAAAATAAAGGTGATAGCTTCATGTGAACACCAGTAAAAGATCACTGTAGGGAGATTTCTGTAGAAGAAAAGCAACGGCCTCCCCTAGTATATTCTCACTCAAAATTAGGATTCATAGGTAGAACTATCTTCCAATGAGAAAGGCCAACATTAGCAATTAGTCTTGTAGTGTCCAACTGCCTCCGATCCTCCAAACACAATAAGCTGGCTTTATCACAGTAAATGTGTCACAAGCCTCAACACCCCATATAACACAGGTCACAAAAAAGATACCTTCAGTTTCACAGATCTAAGATAATCTAAGGAAACAAACTTTTAAAAATCATATTGTGATATAACACTTTCACTTTGCAAATCAGGAATGAGATCCAAAGTGGGGAAGTAATAATATATACAACATTATACACCTAGTTTGCAGCAGAATTGGCTGGCTACGCTGGGTCCCCTCAGTCCACTCCCTATGCTCTTTCTTCCAGCATTCGGTGTCAAATAAATCAAATAACAAAGAATACACGTGCTGCAAGTAAATAAGGCAGAATTTTAAAACACAGGAATTTCATTTCAAAAATTGTATTATACACTTTTAATTGACTGCACTTGGCTTTGGATGTAGAAAACCAATGTTCCCTCTTACCAAATACATATCTATCACAGAACAGTAAAGTGAATAAATTAACATTTATTGATTCCACTGGATCCAGGAGCTAGCTACTTTCATTACACTTAATCATCAAAACTACCCTCTGATTAGATATCACTCTCATTTTATTAGACTCAAAAACACTAGACAATTTACCCAAACTTACACAGCAGAAAAATGGCAGAGGCAAGATTTGAACTCAAGTCTAACTCTAAATTCATGTGGCCATTTTACCTCAAAAAATTATTTCTTTATTAAAAAATACACAGGCGGCACTCATAGCTCAGTGGGGAGGGCGCCAGCCACATACACCAAGGCTGGTGGGTTCGAACCCAGGGTGGGCCAGCTAAAACAACAATGACAACTACAACAACACACACAAAAAAAAGCTTGGCGTTGTGGTAGGCACCTGTAGTCCCAACTACTTGGGAGGGTGAGGCAAGAGAATCGCTTACACCCAAGAGTTTGAGGTTACTGTGAGCTGTGTCGCCACAGCACTCTATCTAAGGCGACAGCTTCAGACTCTATCTCAAAAAAAAAAAAAAAAAAAAATTGTTCAAAGTGGTTAAGTCTCCCTGAGTTCTCATGCCCATTTAGTTGCATGCAAAATGTCTTTTAAAGTTTGGTTTGGGATTCTAACCACCATTTATTTTAGAATCTCTGTAAGTGGACCACTCAAGGGACTGTAACAAACCGGTCAACATATGGACGTGGTCAACATAAGGAACTAGGCCTTGTATACTGACACGTACATGTGGTACATGTTCTGTTTAAGAAAATCAGGTCACCTTGAGGTGGTTGATGTAGGAAGGTGGTTAACTATGGAGATTCTACTATATCTCAAAAAGAAGTACCAAGTTTTAAACAATTAGTTTACAAACAAAATTTAGGTTATGTTCTTAAATGGAATTTATATTTTCTTTTCTAGCATTATTTTTAATCCTGCCATGCAGGAAAGCATTAGCTACCTACTCCTATAAAATGTTGGCTCACACACACGAGGAAAGTGTAATGTATTACCGCTTAGGAGAACCATAAAAAAACAAGAACTACATTTTAATAATTCTAGTTTTCTTCACTGGTGGACAGCCCATTATCAGCTTCACTCGAGACAGACCACACTGCTCAGAAATAAGAACGGCTGTCCAAACAGAGCAAAGCACACCACTGAATAAAGAAGACCAATCTTTGATTGCACAGCCGATAGAGTAAGACAACGGTTCTGCCTTTTCAGCTGTGCTAAATCAGTTACCAATCACACATCAAGTTCTTAGCTTCCAATATTTAGTTGATACTGTTCATCTACTGTCCTCCCTCATCCAGTTTTTGCACTCATGGATTTATACTTTTATATGTATTCACTATCATTTTAATGGGGAGAAAAATAAGTGTTATCTCTGAAAAGAGTTTTTTAAAGTTTTTTAAAATCCTTTATAGTGTCTGTTTTCTCCCAATGCTCCAAGTATCTCTCCCTCTTCCAACTCATTAGTTCTCTTAATTTGGACCTCTCTTTTCATATTGCAGGCTTCCCGCAATCTTCAAAGTTCTTGGATCATTAATTCATATTTAAGAATGAGGCCTTATAGAGAACTGAATGAAAGATCCGTGTGAGGGAAAAGGGACTGACAAGTGACAGAATTGTCTGAGGTGTTCTCAGCAGTGAGCCTATCAGTATCTGAAGGCGCTCATACCTTCAGTCTTCCCAGAAGATGGACACCTGTTTAAAACCAATCAGCACCCCACTACCCATAATTTAGAGTCCAGACACCTCTTCTTTAATTTTGTGGAGAATAAACCTTGGTCTCCTGAGGCCAGGGGGTTGGGTAAAGGGAGTCACCCATCTATGAAGGTGCACAGGGAGAGAGCCTGATAACGGATTTCACCTGTCAGTAAACAGACAGATTTTCCAGCCAATCCAGTTGTTTCTGGCCCCACTTCTGACCTTTATTAGTATCTGATGCCTACAAATGCTGAGCCTCTTTGGAGCTTCAGAGACAAACTATTGCACTTCTTACGGGCAGTACTATGCACTTAGAGGTACTGTGACATTTCCTCAAGAGGCAATTACCACCTATCCATTTACGTATTTGCTTTAATACGTAAATAAAATAGCAATTTCCATCTCCTGTTGCAATCCCTCATAGTCTCTTTTTTTGTTCTTCCATTTAGGCAGGATTAGAGAGGAAGAGGAGACAAAGTTAGAGCTAATCTGTCATTTTTGGTCAGAAGCCCCGATGGAGCTCTTCTGAGATCAGCTGTCTTAGGATACTGGCTTTAAGGCTCATCACAGGACTGAATTAGTGTGTCTCAAAGCATGATCACAGACCTGCATCCAAACCCACTGGGAGGCTTGTCCACACAGTAGCCTGGGTAATTTTTGCTTTTGTTGTTTAATGAAAATCAAACTAAGTCACTTCTTCACTTAAAACTTCCTAATAAGCAACTTCCCACTGCACTTAGAACAAAAGCCAAAGTCTTTCAAAGCCTGAAATGATATGGTCTACGTACGCCAACCTCTAATCTCAGAAATAACATTCTTTGCTCCCACTTTCCATCATTCTATTCTGGCCATAATGGCCTTCTGTTTATTCCTTGACCACCAGCAAGTTTATTGCTATCTCAGGGCCCTTGTACTTGCTATTTCCCCTGCCTGTAACATTCTTCTTCTAGCTCTTTGCATGCATGGTTCCTTCTCATTCTTCAGATCTCATCTCCGAGCTAAAAAGACTAAATGTGGTACAACCAGACAAGGGAACATTAGTCTTACGAAAGGACATTCTGACACATGCTACAGCATGGATGAACTTTGAAGACATTATGCTAAGGGAAATAAACCAGTCACAAAACACAAATATTGTATGATTCTACTTATATACATAGATACATAGAAGATACTGTTTTTTGAAACAGTCTCACTCTTCTGCATTGGGTAGAATGGTGCCATGGTGCCATAGCTCACAGCAACCTCAAACTCTTGGGTTTAAGCAATTCTTTTGCCTCACCCTCTCAAGTAGCTAGGGCTACAGACCCCTGCCACAACGGCAGAAAAAGAAGCTTACTGGCCACTCCATGTTCACGTGGCTCAGGGTATTTTCCCCTCAGGTCTCACATCAGGTTGAACTGCTTTCTGAACTACTCTATCATTAGCTTATCTTTCAAATTTTAAATCTCAAGATTTATAGTTTCACTGAAAACAAGTAAAACCTTAGCAGTGATGACCAAAGCTACAAAAATCTCAATCAAAGGGGGACATCTGGTCTTTTCTCACTAGATCCCTAACCCAAAGACTAAGGGGTCTTAATTTCAATAATATAACATGGTAGGCTATACCCTACTGTTCCTGACACTACCTTTACTGCTACTGCACCTATGATTTATGTTCTGAATGAAAAGTTTTAATACATTCCATAAAATTAGGAAAAAAGATATAAAGAAAACGTATCTAGAATATAGGGTACATGACAAGAAAATTAGAAAAGATAAGAAAAAGCGTACAGGCAAGGTAAAAAACACAAGGACAGAATAAAAATCCACATTGCACAATGTAGAAAGAGTCTGTATAAAATGAACAGAAATTGGACTCAGTAAAACCAAAAAACCCACACATATTCATTGAGAATAAAGGAAAAAAGAAAAAAGATAAAGTTCATAAAGGGAGAGATGACAGATATGGAAGATCGGGTACAAATAAGCAATCAAAGAAAAGACAGTGTGATATTAGTATGGCGGATTAAAGACAAAATTCTTTACCAATCTGCCTATCAAGAGATGGATTCTATTTCTTGAATCTGAGATAGCGAATCTTGTGACTTACTAAAACAATAAAAAGTATTAGAAGAATGCTGTGCTACTTCTAGATCCAGTCTTAAGGATGGCCAGTAGCTTCTACTCTTAGAAGCCAGTCACGTGTTCTAAAGTGATCCAAGCCATCCTGGAGAGAAAGGCAACGTGGAGGAGAACTGAGGCAGCCGAGCCAACACTCAGCACCTGGGACCCAAACACGGCAGCAAGTCCTATTAGGACCTCCAAGGTCAGTCCAGATACCTTATGAGTGCAGCTGTATGAGTGATACTAGTTACGTCACCAAAAGAACTCACAGAATCATGAGAAATAACAAATTATTCTTCTAAGTCAGTAAATGTAATTATACTGACCTTCAACAACATAATACTGCCAAAATACATGGATATATTTGCAGTCTGCAGTACCCTGTATCCTGTATAAGTATATTGTAAGATACGTACACCCCCAAGACCTTGCCAGAAAATATTATTTTTGGTGGGGATTCACTGAGGGTACAAAGAATCAGGTTACACCACTTGCATTTGTTAGGGAAAGTCTCTCTTATAACTGTGTCCCACCCCCAAGAGATATGTCACACACCATGACCCTCCACTCACCTCCCTTCTTCCTTCTCTCCGCTCCCCCATTTCCTTACCCCCTGCCATGTACTAGCATCAATTGTCCTCATATCAGAATTGAATACATTGGATTCTTGCTTCTCCATTCTTGTGATGCTTTTCTAATTAGAACATGTTTCAACTGCACCTAGGTTAATATAAAAGATGTAAAGTCACCATCTTTTTTGCGGCTGAATAGTATTCCACGGTATACATACACCACAGCTTGCTAATCCATTCCTGCATTGGTGCACATTCTGGATGTTTCCACAATTTGGTAATTGTAAACTGAGCAGTGATAAACAGTCTAGTGCAAATGTCCTTATGATAAAAGGATTTTTTCCTTCTGGGTAGATGCCCCATAACGGGATTGCAGAATCAAATGGGAGGTCCAGTTTGAGTTCTTTGAGGATTCTCCATACTTCCTTCCAAAAAGGTTGTATTAGTTTGCAGTCCTACCAGCAGTGTAAAAGCGTTCCTTTCTCTCCACATCCACGCCAGCATCTGCAGCTATGAGCCTTTGTGATGTGGGACATTCTTACTGCAGTTAAGTGATATCCCAGGGTGGTTTTGATTTGCATTTCTCTGATAATTAGGGACAATAAGCATTTTTTCCTATGTTAGCCATTCATTTGTCTTCTTTAGAGAAGGGTCTATTCATCTCTCTTGCCCATTGATACAAGGGATTGTTGACTCTTCTTATGTTGCTTAATTTGAGCTCTCTGTAGATCCTACTTATCAAGCTCTTGTCCAATTCATAATATGCAAATATCTTTTCCTATTGTGATGATTGTCTTTTTGCTTTGGTTGTTGTCTCCTTAGCTATACAGAGGCCATTCAGTTCAATTAAGTCCCATTTGTTTATTTTTGTTGTTGTAGCAATTGACATTAGAATCTCCATAAAGTTTCCCCAGGCCAATACCTTCAAGTGTTTTCCCCACAGTTTCTTTGAGGATTTTTATTGTGTCAAGCCTTAGATTTAGATCTTTTATCCATCTTGAATCAATTTTAGTAAGGAGAAAGATGCAGGTCCAGTTTCAGTCTTTTACATGTGGCTATCCAGTTCTCCCAGTACCATTTGTTGAATAGGGATTCTTTCCCCCAACATATGTTCTTGTTCGATTTATCAAAGATTAGGTGGCTGACAGACATTAGTTTCATTTCATGGTTTTCTATTCGGTTCCAGATGTCTGTGTCTCTGTTTTTGTTCCAATACCATGCTGTTTTGATCACTGTGGCCTTGTAGTACAGCCTATAGTCTGGTAGGCTGATGCCCCCAGCTTTGTTTTTATTTCTAAGAATTGCCTTGGCCATACAGGGTTTCTTCTGTTTCCATACAAAATGAAGAATTATTTTGTCCAACTCTTGAAAGTATAATGTTGGCATTTTAATGGGGATTGCATTCAGTCTGTAGATTGTTTGGGAAGTACAGACATTTTAACAATGCTGCTTCTTCCGAGCCATGAGCATGGTATGTTCCTCCATTTGTTAATATCTTCTGCTATTTCTTTTCTTAGGGTTTTGTAATTTCTTCTGTAGGGGTCCTTCAGAACTCTTGTTAGGTATATTCCTAGGTATTTCATTTTCTTTGAAGCTACTGTGAAGGGAATTGTGTCCTTGATTATCTTCTCATCATGGCTATTATTGGCATATACAAAGGCTACTGATTTGAGGACATTGATTTGTGTATTTTTTGATCAATTCCAGAAATTTTGTGGTTGAGTCTTTAGAGTTCTCTAAGTATACGATCATATTGTTGGCAAAGAGAGAAAGTTCGCCCTCCTCTGCACCCATTTGGATGCTCTTTATTTCCTTCTCTGGCCTGATTGTATTGGCTAGAACTTCCAGCACTATGTTGAATAGTAGTGGAAACAGAGGACAATCTTGTCTTGTTCCAGTTCTGAGTGGAAAAGCTTTCATTTTTACTTCATTCAGTATAAGATTAGCTGTGGGTTTGTTCTAGATGGCTTCCATCAGTTTAAGAAATGTGCCACCTATACCTATACTCTTCAGAACTCTAGTTATAAAAGGATATTGAATTTTATCGAACGCTTTTTCTTCATCTATTGGGAGGATCATATGGTCTTTGTTTTTGCTTCGGCTGATAAGGTGAATTACATTTATGGACTTACATATGTTAAACCAGCCTTCCATTTCTGGGATGAAACCTACTTAATTATGATGTATGACTTTTTTAATGAGAAGATGTAATCTATTGGCTAGGATTTTATTGATAATTTTTGCATCCATATTCATTAGTGAAATTGGTCTGGACTTCTCCTTTTTAATTGGGTCTTTTCCTGGCTTTGGCATCAGGGTGATGTTTGCTTCATAGAACGTGTTGAGGAAGATTTCTTCTCAATTTTTTGGAATAGTTTATGTAGAATGAGTATAAGCTCTTCTTCGAAGGTTTGACAGAATTCTGGTGTCAAGCCATCTGGACCAGGGCATTTTTTTTTTTTATTATTTCTTTTATCTCCAGTGCTTGAAATTGGGTCTGTTCAGGAGATCTGTTTCTTCTTGATTAAGTCTGGGGAGAGAATATGATTCCATGTACTGATCCATTTCCTCCAAATTATTAAATGTCTGGGAGTAGAGTTTCTTTTAGTATTCAGAAATAATGTCTTTTATTTCTTGAAAAAATAAATAGAATAGATAAACCTTTGACCAGACTAACTAGAAACAGAAAGGTAAAGTCTCTAGTAAACTCAATTTTGAACTATTTGAAAATCCAACTAGTTTCAAAATCCTGGCTAAAAGTAATAACTTTTCTATTTCATAACCAATCTTCTATTATTTAGTTACTTGAAAAAAATTCTAAATTCTACCCATGGATTAAGTCAGGCATAGAAGATTTAATGTTAAATTTTAATATTACATTTTTGCATTTTATTGACATCTACTTGAAGATGTTTTAAGAAACAGTCTTGAAAATTCCACTTGTGTAAGTATATTCTCATTCTTTGATTCATTCAAATATTCAACTATTCACTCAATAGTTTTTGAGGACTTCTTATATTCTGGATAGTACAGTGGCAAAGATGAACAAGGAAACTATAAAGCAGAATTGAGAGTAAGTTAAAATTTTATCATTCCCCCAACTTTCCTGAAAGTCAATCCCTACATTTCCAAAGCAGTTTGTACAAATCTCTATTTTATAAAAATAATAATAGTAACAGAGGCTAACATGTATGGAACACCTACTACATAACTGGCAAAATTCTAAGCCTTTTACGTAATTTAACTCAATCATTACAACAACCTTCAGGAGATAGGTAAATAATATGATTAACCCAATTTTACAAAGACAATGATTCATGTTAAAGAGTCTCTTTTTTCTCTCACTAGACTACAGACTCCATGAGGTCAAGTAATCTGCCTCTTCATCTTAGTATCCTCCCCAGTTTGGCATGTAATATATTTCTCTATAAGAAAATAAAAGAATTAGTTTGTCCAAACACTAGACATAACAAGGCTCACTTACTTTACAAAAATAATTTTTCACACCTCAAAAGTATAAGATAATACCCTTTTACTGTAAATGGTTTTGTGCTAAACACACAACATCTCCAACTGGTAAGAAAAACATTTTTTTATATAATTTTGCTTTCAATTGGCTCTCAATCTTAGTTTCAAATGTTTTTATTTATTTTTTATTGAAATAGAGTCTCACTTTGTGGCCCTCCAGTAGAGGGCCCTGGTGTCATAGCTCACAGCAACTTCCAATTCTTGGGCTTAAGTGATTCTCTTGCCTCAGCCTCCCAAGTAGCTGGGACTACCAGCACCTGCCAGAACCCCCGGCTTTTTTTTGGTGGAGACGGGGTCTCACTCTGGCTCATGTTGGTCTCAAACCTCTGAGCTCAGGGCAATCCACCCACCTCAGCCTCCCAAGGTGCTAGGATTATAAGTGTGAGCCACCGCACCCAGCCTGATAAGAAAAATTAACATAAAAGTTTATCAATTAAATGATCTATTGATGAAATAGTAAGATCTAATTTTTTTTAAGTCGTTTGATAGTTGTCAATTTTACTCAGCACCATATTAATGCTAAAGTCCATAAACATCACAATGACAAATATACAAATGTGCATTTTAAAGTTCATTTAAAGAAGTCAGTGACCAAGGAATTAAAAAAAGGGGTAACACCAATTAAAATATGTGGGTTTAACAAAATCAAAGTAAATGTAATACCTAATTCTTCAAACTATGTAATTTGGGCATTTTTCACCGATCCAGTATTATTTGGGTTGGCAGAGTTGAAATCATAACCTATAAAAACTGAGACTATCAGTTTCATTGCCTACTCTGACTTAAAAACAAATATGAAAATCCTTACATAATTGACTTGATACACTAAAAACCCATACTCCTCACAGATCACTAGCTAGAGATTGAAATTTGGATTCTGTAAGGAGAATAAAGCTAATTTAGAAATCATTTTACAAACTTACCCTGTCACTATAAACTTCAGAATACCGAACTATCCCCTTTTTTTAAGAACAAAGCATAAACCTGTCCTAGAACCAGACAAAATGGCTGCATTTTAGAATACGCTAAATTTTAGAGAATGTTTATGTGTCCAATTGTTAATCTAATCTCTAGAACAGTTATTACCTCTCCTGGAAGTCTGATTGAAAACTGAAGAATAAACATTATAGTTACATTACCAAATCCTTTTATTCTTCCCATCTCCCACTACAGACACTGAAAGCCGAATATTCGCTTTCTCACAGCTAGTGGAGGCACAAAACCCACTTCTGAACAATAAGACATAAAAGATCTCCGATGGTGAGCTTCTGGGAAAGCTTTTGCTTTCCTATATAAGGGACAATGTGGCTGACACCAGTCATCGCCCATCTGTCTCTTCTTTGAATACAGATGTAATTCTTGTTAGTACAGCTATCTTGAAATCTTGAAGCAACAAGTATAAAAATGAAAAGCTAACAAGTTAAAGGTGATGAATCTGAAAGAGTAAGCTTGAATCTTTGATGATTCTATATTGGTCTATTAACTGACCAGGAAGTATTCACCTTTACACTTAAGTAAAAAAAAAAAAAAAAAAAAAAGAAGAAAGAAAGACAAACTAGTATTTTCTTTCTTTCTTTCTTTCTTTTTTTTTTTTGTTACTACTGGCTGGTTTTCTGTTATTTTAAGAAGAATGCAAACTTTGCTTATACATTTCCAAACATTCAAAGAATATACTATTACTATTCTTTTAATTTAAAAAAAGTTCCAGCATTGATATAAATAAAAAGTAAAGTTATATAGATGCCAAATATGTGTGACAAGTTAAATCCAAGGGGTCCTAAGTATTTCTCTTAATTTTTTTTATAAAATATATTAATAATAGTACATTCACTTCAAAAATTTTACAATATACAAAATAATACAATGAACAAAAAATACTCTCTACCCAGAGATAACCACCTTTAGTATTTTAGTACATTTTCATCCAATCAATTCTTAAACATATCAATGTATATATACAATAATGCTTATCTTCATAAATTGGGACTATCTAGGATATGTTTATTAACTAATATGTGCATAAAAAACAATTCTGTAGTACATGAAAACATTAAAGATTCAAAAGTAAGGGTCTCTTCCCCCATTCTCACAGACGGCATGTGCACATACACGTAAATACACACCCTCCTTCTCCAACCCACTTCTCAAAAACAGCCACTTTCAATACTTCAGGTATTACGCCTGTTTCTTGATTTATCACCTATAACCACATCAACTATAAAAGCTGAGAAAGTAAGCTCCCCCTGCCATTTCTCCGTAATTTTTGTTACTTTTATTTTCATTTGTAGTTTTTCTATTGGGTGATATTCTATGTTAAAAAACGTACTTAAGTGTTTACTTCCCAACCTGTGAATTTTACATAAAATGTCTTAGCTCCCAACTGTGTAATTCGTGTTCTTATACTAAAAACATTGTTAGTCACAAAGGTTAACCACAGAGTTAAAATATGACTACCATTCAGCCTTACCCAATCCTGAATGGGGAACAAAAATGTACATACAGGCAGCCCCTGGGTTATGAAAGAGACAGGTTCTGTAACTATGTTCTGAAGTTGAATTTGTATGTAAGTTGAAACAGGTACATTTACCTATTACCTGTAATAGCCTCTATCAGTAAGTACAAGAAGTAAATAAGTCAGATGTTTGTAACTTGGGGCCTGTATTTACTTGTTGCTGTAACACTAGTTCATTTAAGAAAAAGTACCGGAAAAGATAAAGTAACATAAAGAAGAACAAATACAGAAAACAGCTATTAGAACTTAAAAATCCTATAATGAATTTAAAAAGATTGCTACAGACAAATACGAATCTTAAAATTAGAAAAGATGAAGCCTGAGGAAGAGAGCACAAGATTCAGGTCAGATGATAGAAAAGGAACACTGACTAACTCCTCCTTTACACTAGAGTCTTCTCTAAAGAAAAACATAATGAAAACACTGATGCCAAAAGTTGCTGAGAAAGGCCGGCACAGTGGCTCATGCCTGTAACCCTAGCACTCTGGGAGGCCGAGGTGGGTGGATTGCCTGAGCTCACGAGTTTAAAACCAGTCTGAGCAAAAAGTGAGACCCCGTTAGAAAAACTGAGGCAAGAGGATTGCTTGATCCCGAATAGGAGGTTGCTGTGAGCTATGATGCCATAGCACTCTACCCAGGGTAACAATAGCTTTAAGATTTTGTTTCAAAAAAAAAGAAAGAAAGAAAGAGAAAATGTCACTGAGAAGGTAGTTCACAGTTATCTAAGGGACAACTGTACTAAGCATGAGAAGACTGGAAACCATGTCTTATAATAAACAAATTAAAGAATTGAGAATATTTTGTTTAAAAGAGGATTTAAGAGAAGACATCACAGCAATCTTGAAACATCTGAAGGTCTATCAAATGGGAAACCGACGTTCTCTGATATTGTTTAAGAAGACAAAACAAAGACCACTAGTGCTCAAGCTATTAAATAATGGACCAGATGTGCTCTATATAGGGACACTTTAGTTGCCTATAATATCTGAGACGGGTGATCCCTGAGAAACACAGTAAAAAAAATTCCCCTTATAGACACAGACAGGTTAAGTTTCATAAAATCAGAAGTACTTCACAGATCTTAAAGTAAAGCAAAAATTATCCCTAAAATAGGCATCAATCTTCCATAACTATAAACACCACCATATTCCCATTCTAGTATCCCACTTATCTAATTCAGATATCAATATTCTATATACTAGCCCATTCTGAACCATCAGGGAATACTGCCCTTTGCCAGAAATAACCACGAGCAAATTCAGTCAATTCTACCAATTCCTACCCTATTAGTTCCATTCTGTTACACACAAAAATTTGGCAGACATACAACATGGTTCAAGAATTGCAGCACCGTCCTTAACAAAACCTTACCCTGGAAGTAGGCTTCTTTCTTAACTGTGGTCTATTCTGTATTTCTTGCCTTGCTCACGCCTGTACTCTCAGATTTGAAAGGCAGAGACAGAAAGATTGCTTGAGCCCAGAAGGTGGAGGTTGCAGTGAGCGATGATGACGCCACTACACTCTATCCTGAGGGACAAAGAAAGACTCTGATTCCAGAAGAAAAAAAAAAATAGTTAAGCAGTATAATAAGCTTTAAATGCTTATATTTAAAAAAAAAAAAAAAAGTTCAAAAAGTTTCTACGGTAGGAAGGCAGAAAAACACTCACAAATTAAGATAATAAAGAGCAGATCAAGAGTGGTGGCTCACACCTGTAATCCTAGCACTCTAGGAGGCCAAGGCCAGTGGATTGCTTGAGCTCAAGAGTGCGAGACTAGCCTGAGGAAGAGTGAAATCCTGTCTCTTAAAAAAAAAAAAAAAATAGCCAGGGCATTATGGTGGACGCCTATAGCCCCAGCTACTTGGGAGGCTGAGACAAGAGGCTCACTCGAACCCAAGAGTTTGGGGTTGCTGTAAGCTGTGATGCCATGGCACTCTACCCCGGGTGACAAAGTGAAACTCTTGTCTCAAAAAAAATTAATAATAATAAAGTACAAAGCAATAATAGGAAAAACAAAGGATAAGAAAATTAGCAAAGCACTAAGTCTTGAAAAAAGTTATTAAAATGAATAAACTACTATCAAGATTACCAAAGGAAAGAAAAAAAAAAAAAAAAAGAACAAAATTTTACCAGTATCAGGACATAAGAAGAGGAATCATTAAGCGCCTGCAGACATTAAAAGGATAAATGAATATTTAAAACTTTGGATAAAATAGATAATCCTTAAGTAGATCCAAACTTGGATGAAACAGATAATCCTTAACACAATTTACCAAAACAAATACAAGATGAAATAGAAAACACAAATAACCATATATACCATTAAAGAAACTGAATTTATTATTAAATATCTTCCCATAAAGAAAGTTCCAATCCACATGGCTTCACTGACACATTTAACAAAAATTTAAAGGAAGAAATATAAACCATTTTATGCAAATTCCTTCAAACATAAAAGGAGAAACAAATAGATCCCAATCTATTTTATGAATCCAGCATAACCATGATACCAAAACCTGAAATAAATATTACAGATCAATACTCTTATAAATGCAAAGTAAGATCCTTAGGAAAATATTAATAAATCCAAATTGATAATATATTAAAAACATACATCATGATCAAATGAGATTTATTCCAGAAATGAAAGTAATTCACCATATCAATAGAATAAAAGGAAAAATCAAATGGTCATTTCAGCAAATGCAGTAAAACCTTTTGAAAAAACTCTAACAACCATTCATGATAAAACCTCTCTGCAAATTAAGAACAGAAGGGAACTTTCTCAATCTTATACAGGGCAACAATAGAAAACAACAACCTATGTGTGATATTTAATGGCAAAATTAATGCTGCCAAGAAGACAAGCAGTAAGACAAAAATATCCACTCTTATACTTTTACTCAACATTATACTGGCCCTATCCAGTGAAATCTGACCAGAAAGAGAAATTAAAGGCAAAAAAATTAGATAGGGAGCATAATTATGGCTTTCTGCAGGTGACTTGACCATTTAGTAGGAAATCTTAAAAGTATTAATAACATTACTGGGTGGCACCTGTGGCTCAAAGGTGTAGGGCACCGGCCCCATATGCCGGAGGTGGCAGGTTCATACCCAGCCCCAGCCAAAAAAAAAAAAAAAAGTAACATTACTAAGTGAATTCAATGACAATGCATGTCACAAAGTCAATACACAAAACTGAAATTGTTCGTTGGAAAAGGTTAAGTTTGTGTGTGACAGTGACTTTACAATTCTGTGAATAACTCTAGAATGTATACAAAAGCTTCTCATTTGATGATGGGTCTCTCCATTTGGTTCTATTGGTTAAAATTTTCAAAATGAATATATTTAAACTGTAAGAAAAACAAATTTCATGATATTATAAATACATCAGTTAAATCTCAGAGTTTCAATGCCATTAGAAAATAAATTTAATTTTCCTATGTTTATTCCCCATTTTAACCTCAACAGTCAAAATGAGCTTCTCTAATCTACCATGTGGTTTACAAAGTCACTCCCACAGCCCTTTACTCTCTATGGAAAAAACTTGCTGCTAGGTAGTAAACAGGAAATCATACTGCCATTTTCTTTCTCCTTAATCACTTTATAGTTTATTTCTAAAGTCACTGTGTGAATAAACATGAACAAAAAAACACAGTGTGTACAAAATAAAGAAGAAAAAAGGCCTCTGGATTTAAGACAAGCACCAAAAAAGTGTATGATTTTCTATAACAACTTACTGAATTTGACTAGACCACAACAATCACACATTACAACCTAAGCCAGCTCACAATCCTTGTTACTAAAGTGCACTTTGCACAGCAGCATTAAGCTATTTTGTGAGATAAACTCACAAAAATTACTTAGCTTGAAATTATACTCCAGTTTATTTAAATAAACTAGCTCAGCATTCTAAGAGGCCGAGGCAGGAGGATCAACTTGAGCTCAGAAGTTTAAGGCGAGCCTGAGTAAGAACAAGATCCCCTATCTCCTCTTAAAAAAAAAAAGAAAGAAAGAAAGAAAAATTAACCATGCACCTGTAGTCCCAGCTACTCAGGAGGCTGAGCCAGGAAAATCACTTGAAACCAGGAGTTTGAGGTTGCTGTGAGCTAGGCTGTCACCATGGCATTCTACCCCGGACAACAGAGGGAGACTGTCTCAGTCAGTCAATCAATCAATCAAATCAACAAACAAACCAGCTCATGGAATATAAGATAAACAGCAATCAATAGATAAAGTTTATGGATATTCCTGAATTGAAACTAAGGGGAAAAGTTATTTGAAAGTACAAAAAATTGGTTATACACACAAAACACAACTTGAAAGTTCTATTTAGTAGATATTACTATAACAAGTATATAAAATTAACATAAAAAATAAAAATATTTAATGATAAAATCACCTTAGATTTGACCCAATCTCAAAATAGTAACATTATGAATTAATCATACATTAGATTTTAACTTATTAGCAAGGAAATGGCTTTCCACATTTATAAGAGACTTAGGTTTTTAATAAACAACATTAAGTAAATGAAATTTTATTAAAGATAACAGCCTTTTATTAATTTTATTGCAATTCACTTAATTCTATAATTTAGACCTTCTAAACTGGTTAAATTTCCTACTTATTAATACACTTAGTTTATTTATAATATTAAATATTACCACTAGCTACAATGGAACAAACTAAAACAAAATTTTTGAAGTCTAACTTACAGAATAAGAGTCACCTAGAACTACAGGCTGGTTTTTTTAATAAATGTTTAATAAATGTTTAAAATAATATATACAGATGACTTTTATACTAATGTACAACTAAGTTGTAAGGAGCTCTCCTACATCAATCAAGGAGAAAAATGTAAATAATACTCCAAGTTTGCTATATAATGTTTAATTTACCGTATATACTCGAGTATATCCGGTATTTTCATTTCTAACACCAATAATATTGTTAGTGTTATTTCAATATCACCATTTTCAACCATCCATAAAAGTATAGAAAAATATGGTTTTACTATTGATATACCACTAATAACCAAGGTTAAGAAAGCATTTATCTCACATAATGTCCATAATCATCTGAAGGCCTTATCATTCCTTTTCTAAGAAGATATTTAAAGAAAAGCAACTTGTTCACATTAAAAGTACAAATCAGATTGTATCTGGAAAGATATCTAAAAAATAAAATCAGATTATATCTAGAAAGGAGCTAACAAAAACTAATTCATAAATACAAACTTGAGAGAAAAATAACATTCAAAGTAATTTTGATATATAACTATTTTATATCAATACCTTTTATTGATAGAGTACATAACCTAAAAACTCTCCCCATGCACATTATCCCATAATGTTTACAACCACACTGTGAAACAGAGAAAGCAGATATTTATTTTCAAATGAGTATGAATATTTTCAAATGAGTATAAGTTCAGGTGATGAGATTTTGCCCAGGGTAAATAGGCCGTAAATAATACTGCTCTTTTGGAAGAAATTCTGTGAGCCAAAATATACCCAAACAACAATGAACTATATAATGAAATTTATTTGACTAAAACACAAAATTATCATGAAAATATATAAAAGAATAAATTAAGAATAGTGGAAGAAAAAAAATGTTAGTTTTCTTTCTCCTAGCATTTCAACTAATGCTTTCAAGACTACAGTTAATTACCACCATCATAGATCTTTATTCAATAAATCTTATGTATCATAAATAAAGGGAGAAATGATAGAGGGTACATATAGTAAATCCAGTTCTTTCATAAATGCAAAGGCAAACAGATCAAATGGAGATCACCAAACACTTGAAGAAAACTAATACCAAAAAGATACCATAATAAACAGGAAAAAGTTATTCAAACAGTTTTACACTGCTGATGGGACTGCAAACTAATACAACCTTTTTGGATGTATGGAGACTCCTCAAGGAATTCAAATTAGACCTCCAATTTGATTCTGCAAACCCATTACTAGGCATCTCCCAAGGAAAAAAAAAAATCATTTTATCATAAGGACATGTGCACTAGACTGTTTACTGCAGCTCAATTTACAACAGCAAGATTTAGAAATGCCTACCAACCCAGGAATGGATTAACAGCCATTAAAAAAGATGAAGACTTTACATCTTTTGTATTAACCTGGATGGAGGTGTAACACATTCTTTTCAGTAAACTATCAGAAGAATGGAAAAGCAAGAATCCAACGTACTCAATTCTAACAGGAAGCGAGTAGATGATCTAATATATACTCTCATAAGAGACAAGCTCAATTCAAGGTGGGGGGCAGAGGAACAAGGGAATAGGGAAAAGGGAGGATGGATGGGAATGGAAGGTTATGGTGTAGGGCACACCTGTTGGGGGCAGGACACAATTATAAGAGGGACTTTACCTAAAAATGCAATCAGTGTAACCTAATTCTTTGTACCCTCAATGAGCCCCAAACAATTAAAGAAAAAAAAAAAAAAAAGAAAATACAAAAAAAAAAACTATAAAAAAATTTAAAATCTCAACTAAAAGTGAAAATAGAGAAGGAAATAAACAAATGAACAAAAGAACTGTGACCTTTGAATGGGATAAAATGCAAAAAAAAATTATTCAAGTCAGAGAATAACTTAAAAGATAAAATTTATTTAGTGCCCTAAGAGTAAAGATTGCTTTATCTCTAAAGCATAAGACTATGAACTAGAAGAGAGTTCCTCAAAATATAAAGTTATAGCTAAAATAAATAATTCAATAAAGGGCTGGAAGAAAAAGTCAAGGAAATGTCCCAGAAAAAAAGAGAGGGAAAAAGACATAGAAAATGAAAGAAAATTTTTGAAACAGAAGACTGACATAGAAGCTCTAGAAAGTAAATGAATAAAGCAAAGAATGAATAAACAGAGAGAGAACATACAAGGGAAACAATAATCAAAGAAAACAGAAGATTTCTCAAAGTGAAAGACAGACCTAAGCATTAACCTCCAAAAGATTCACCAAATGATATACAGGATTAATAAAAAAGGACTATACCCTGTAGTCCCAGCTACTCAGGAGGCTGAGGAAGGAGGAGCATTAGAATTCAGGAGTTTGGATACAGCTGAAGAGCCTATCTCGTTAAAAAAAAAAAAAGTGAATAAAAATAAATATTTTAAAAATTTAAAGAACTGTAATTCATCCTCCTTAAATTTCATAATCCCAAGGATAATGATGTATCAACACAAAAACCTTCCAGAAAATAAAAACAGGCTACCTAAAAAGAAATTATTCATATTAGCATCAAACCTCTAATCAATAAAATGCATTACTATAAGGTACTGAACGCAACCTTAAAAATTCTAAAGGAAAATCTGAATTCTATACCCAGCCAACATATTTATCAAGTGTGAAAGTGAAAAAGACACTTTCAAACATACAACAAATACCCACACACACTTCTGAAAAAACTACTTCAGGAGGTACTCTATCCAAAACACTGTAAAATCCAAAACAAAAGAAAGATGAAAGATCTAAGAAAGCACAGAATTTGTCTGAAAATTAAATCAAATAACATGATTTCAGGTAAGAATAATACCCAGAAATAAGTCATTTCACATCAGAACTTCAACAGACAGCAAAATTTGATTCAAATGCTGGATAACCAAGCCGTATCATGAAGAAAATATGTACTCTTCTCCCACTGGGGGAAAACATGGCAATTAGAAAATCCAGGAAGAATAACCATGGTCCAAACTAAAAGCCAAATTAAAGGCTCAGAGGCTACAGCACAGTGGTTATGGCGCCAGCCACATACAACGAAGTTGACAGGTTCAAACCGGCCCAGGCCAGCTAACCAACAGTGACAACTGCAACAAAAAAACAGCCCAGCATTGTGGCAGGCACCTGTAGTCCCAGCTACTTGGGAGGCTGAGGCAAGAGAATCACTTGAGCCCAAGAGTTTGAGTTTGCTGTGAACTGTGACACCATAGCACTCTACCAAGGGTGACATAGTGAGACTACATCTCAAGAAAAAATAAATAAAAGCCAGATTAAAGTATGACAGGATCTTGAGTACCAGCAGAGTGTAAGAAATCCCTTCGTACTCCAAGGATCCCATCAGGCCACTCTCTTTAGCATTACTATTTATATAATCATAATATTATTTATTGCTTTAAAGAATTAACAAATTTAACTGTTATAAACCTTGACAATATAAAATAATGCTATATTTGACATAAATGAGAAAGGGAATGTGAGGAATTCAAGGGAAAAATAATGAGGGGTGCTAATTTTTCACAATTTATAAAGTGACAACTTTAAACCTAATGTGTAAATATTAACTGTCCAAAAGCTATAAGTTTAACCATAAAGACAACCAAAAAACAAATGAATAAAGTAGAATAGGTATCAAAAGTTCTTTCATTTTTCACAATGGGAAGACACAAGATTACTTAAGATTGGCTAGTCGTAAAATAAAGTTTAGTGTGTTACATATAAAATGAGCATAATGATCAGCACAAGATTAAAAATAGAAAAGGTCTGAAATGATAACCTCTAGGGAGGGAAACTAGTTGAAAGAGGTAGAGGGTAGAAAAATTTTTATTTTTCATTCTATTCCTTTTGTATGCTATTCAAATTCTTATGTTTAGATGACTATTACTTCTCAAGATAAACATACACAATCATTAGATACTTCTCAAAATAAACATATACAATCATTAGAACTCTTCTTCCCTGACCACTGAGAAACTCTTATTCATTTTTTTCTATATTCCAAGTACAAATACTAATGTTCAATTATGGTACTGCAAAGAAAATACAATTAATTAAACAGTCAAGAACCATGCAAAAGCTCTGATAAACATGTAGAGATAGCAATACCTTACACTTTGGTTAAATCTGTCAAAATACATCCACATCTATTATCTCATTTAATCTTCACAATAATATTGTTTTAAGAGAAAAACAAAAAAGGCTTAAGTAATTTGCCATCCCCCAAAAAACAAAGTAGAGAAAATGATACAAATAAAAAAGTTAAAAAGCAAAAACTAATCAACTCCATAAAGTACTGAAATTTAAAAATGCTTTCCAAATTTATAACATCAGAATAACACGAATGAAATTAAATTTAACAATACAAATGGTCAACCATTTTGGAAAACAGTTGGGCAAGTTTTAGGAAGTTAAACACATACGTCTTCGAAAGTTAAACATACACTTACCATATGACCCAGCAATCTCATTCCTAAATTATCACTCAAGACAAATGAAAACACATCATACAAAAATATGCACTCAAATGTTCATAATAGCTCTATTCATATTAGCCAAAAACTATAAATAGCCCAAATGTCCATCAACTATTGAACAGACAGGGCAGACCATGGAATACTACTCAACAATAAAAAGGAACAAACTAATGATAAACAAAACATGAATGAATCTTTAAAGTATTATGCTATGTGAAAGAAACCAGACACAAAAAAACTACGTACTACATGATTCCACTTATATGAAATTGGAGAAAAACTAAATTATAGTAACAGCCAATAAGTGATTATTATAAACTATAAGTGGTTGAAAAACGAGGACTGGACTGCAAAGGGGCACAAAGGAACTTTCTGGGGTAACGGAAATGTTCTATTTATTATGATTGTTGTGTTTGTTACACCACTGTATATATTTGCAAAACTCATCAAATTATAACTTTTAAGTCATTTAATTTTATTGTATGTAAATTACAACTTAGCCTGATTTAAAAACTCAGTAATGCATAATCATATTTAACTACTGACCAACAGTATTAGTTTTCAGCATAGATAATAACTATAAAACTTTAAGGAATATTAAGGTCAATACTTAGGAGGTAACTGTTAACCAGAAAGTAGATACACAGGAACTTCAGAAGTCCTGAGAATGAAAGAAACAGTCTTCATCCTACCTACTTGGCCATGTGGGTAAACAGCCATTGCCTAGCAACTAGTCTAAACTCTACATTTCTAGTAAACACCCTGACCACATAAGCAGGTGATCTGATAGATGATAAACTAATCTTTACATTGAAGAGTTCTTCCTTTAATAATGGATTTAAATTATTCTGAAGTAGGACTGAACAAGAAATCCTAAAAGTATATAATAAAAAAGTAAAAATATAAAATTAAACATAAAAACATACACAAAAAAACCACTTGTCTTCATTTTGGCCTTTCACAACAGGACTTTACTTACCCAATTTAGGGGGTTAATCCACGAATCCGCAGGTGAACGCTTTTCCCTTTACTACTTTAAGCCCTTCCTTTGCCACCATCCAAACTGGCTTTACTGAATTATTTACAGATTTACATGTCATTAAATGCATGTAAGATAGGACTTTTCTAGATATGCCACAGAAAAATACAACACTTTCTGTAATATCCATACACACAACAGAAAGTCAAACCTAACTTCATAACTAGAATATAAATGATCAAAATCAAGAATTATAAAGAAATTCCTAAATGACAAGAAAATTTCTAACACACGTTAAATATTACTTGTCTCTTCCTAGACATAGCATGTCACAGTTTAACATCATCAGAAAAAAGATCAACTTCCAAAAACACCACTCACTACTCAGCACTCTTACCAATAACATCATGTTCAGCTTTGTGAAGCACTTACCCCTCTTCTGAACCCAACCTTCTTTCACAATGGTAACATCGCTCATGATGGCTCCCCTCTGAGCCCCCAACTTGGAGAAATGATACTTTGTGATATCAGCTTTAGGGTTTGGATTCTTTGCTGCTGCTGCTGCCCTTCCCACTCTCTAGTGATGACTCAGCCTGGAAGGAAGTATTGAAGAAAGAATTTCTTTTTTTTTTCCATTCTTGCAACTCACACAGCAATAACAAACAACTAATTCTTTGTAAATGTCTTCAACTGGGCTGACCTCACATAAAAGTCTAGCTCTTCAAACTGGGGAACTTATTTATTAAACAGTTGTATAATGAATGCACTTCCCTGGTCTTGTGACAGATTTCAAATGATAGTGAAACTTTTAACCTAAGAGGCTGCAACCAAAAAAAAGTCTTAAGAAAACCAGTCACACCTACCCAAATAATACAGAAGATTATTGTGATGTGCATTTATAGTGAAGAGGGAAGAAAATGAAAGTTAAGTCACCTAAATCTCAATAATTTCAGAAACAACTATGGCAAAGCTATTGTGATTTTCTTTCTTTTTTTTTTTTTTTTTTTTTTATGAGACAGAGTCTCACTTTCCCCCTGGGGTTGAGGGTTGGGCATCAGCATAGCTCACAGCAACCTCAAACTCTTAGGTTTGCATGATCCTCTTGCCTCAGTCTCTCGAATAGCTGGGACAACTGGTGCCTGCCACAACTCCTGGCTAGTTTTTCTGTTTTTATAGAGACAGGGTCTTGCTCTTGCTCAGGCCAGTCTTGAACTCCTGAGCTCAAGTAACCTCACCCTTAGCCTCCCGGAGTGCTAGGATTATAGGCGTGAGCCACCATGCTGGCCTATTGTGAATATTTTTAATTGCTGTGTTTTTATAAAGTACAGTGTGACAAGAAACCAACATCTATATATTGTTACTCTGCCTTGTTCCACCAAGTATTTTAATTATAATAAATACATAATATAAAATCAATTATTTTTTAAAGTAGACAAAGACAGTGAAACGACAGAAATATGAAACTAGAAAAAAATACTGAGTATTCAAGATGTGCTAAGAACTGTTACTTACATCTGTTATTCTTAGTCTTCCCTACAACCCTATTAGGGACCTAACTCCAATTCCCAAGTAGTAAAACTGAGGCTCATAGAAATTAAGCTGCCTGCCCAATTTTAAGACAGCTAATAAGTGATGAAGGCAAGACCCAAACAGAGACTGCCTCCATCAGACCCTGCTTTTTTTTTTTTTTTTTTTTTTGAGACAGAACCTCAAGCTGTCACCCTGGGTAGAGTACTGTGGCATCACAGCTCACAGCAACCTCCAACTCCTGGGATCAAGGGATTCTTCTGCTTCTGCATCCCAAGTAGCTGAGACTACAGGCTCCCGCCACAACACCTGGCTATTTTTTGGTTGTAGCCATCATTGTTGTTGGAGGGCCTGGGCTGGATTCGAACCCGCCAGCTCATGTGGCTGGCACCTTAGCCGCTTGAGCCACAGGCACCGAGCCTAGATCCTGCATTCTTAATTCCCAACCATCAGTGCCTTAAAATAAAAAGAAACCAGACTAAATGTCTATATATTTGTGAAAGATAAGCTATAAATTTGGCACAAATCTTTAAAGACAATACAAATAAGGAAACAGTGAGTTTTTAATATTTATAGTATCTGTAAGACTTTTTTAAAAAAGAAAAAAAGTTGCTGAGAAAAAACAACTCTTCCTGGGACAAAAATCAACTTCATCCCAACGGTCTTCATAAAACAACTTGTATGTAGTGTATTAAAGTCCTCAAAAAATGTCCTCACATATAGCAATCAGTTTTACAGAGCTATTTCTTTTTGTTTCTCTCAAACTATAAAGGAAAATGTCAACATAAAATTCAGTAAAAGCATTTATACAGGAAGGAACCAAAATACCGTATATACTCGAGTAAAAGCCGAGTTTTTTTCGGCACAAAATTTGTGCCAAAAAACCCGAACTTGGCTTATACTCGGGTCATACAGGTTATTTGATTCGGTGATTGTGATTTAGCTTGATTACCTGTTAAGCTACGGTTTTCTGCACTTTATTTAAAGTTTTAAAGTTGTTGTT
>CAUYPK010094000.1:0-13047 GCA_963574355.1 Loris lydekkerianus
GTTGAATTCTTGAGATATCTTTTGGGTTACTGCTTGGAATTCTAATTTGATCTTATTTGCTATCCAGATTCTGAATTCGATTTCTGACATCTCAGACCCAGCCCTGGCCAAACTGCAACAAAAAAATAGCCGGGTGTTGTGGCGGGCGTCTATAGTCCCAGCTGCTGGGGAGGCTGAGGCAAGAGAATTACCTAAGCCCAGAAGTTGGAGGTTGCTGTGAGCTGTGATGCCACGACACTCTACCTCAGGCGACAAAGTGAAACTCTGTCTCTAAAAAAAAAAAAAAAAATTACCCAGGAGAAATACAGTTTTAGTAAAATATGTGCAGAGAAATTCAATAGGGTAATCAAAACAGTTGATTTTAAATGTAATTTGAGAAATAAAAGGAGGCTGAATTCAGATTTTACACTCTGATAATAATTAAATGTAATTTTTTGAAGTGTAATTTTATTATATTAATTTATTTTATTTTTTATTTTTTGAGACAGAGTCTTGCTAGGCTAGAGTACTGTAGTACCATAGCTCACAGAAACCTCAACTCTTGGGCTCCTCATGTCTCAGCCTCCTGAGCAGGTGGGACTACATGTGCCCACCACCATGCTCAGCTAATTTTTCTATTTTTTCTTTTAGTAGAGATTGGAGGGTCTCACTATTGTTCAGGCTTGTCTTGAACTCCTGAACTCAAGCAATCTACCCACCTCAGGCTGTCAGCACGGTATTACAGACGAGAGCCACAACACCCTGCCTTTAAATGTAGTTTTAAATGTAAGACTGATACTAAGTTGCATTATAGGACTGTGACTTGAAGAGCTGTGAGAGAATGCTTTTACTATACTAAGGTCTTTCCAGAGTCTTTATAGAGTTCCATGTCTCATACAGACACCTCTATAATCTAAGGAGGAATGTGGACAATTTGGAAAAAATCCGTATGATAGGGTGGTGCCTGTGGCTTAAGGAGTAGGGCACTGGCCCCAGATACTGGAGGTGATGGGTTCAAACATGGCCCCAGCAAAAAAAAAAAAAAAAAAAAAAGAAATTTGTATGATAGTCATAAAATATATATACAAAAAATAAATGTAAGGAAAAACTTAAAAGAACTTGGACTTTTTATCCCAGAAAACCTAGGGGAATTAAGTCTCTTCCAGTATGTGAAGACTTATAATCCCTTAAGGTCTATTTAAGTCTTTGGCAACATCTGGTTAGGCCAGACACAGATTCCTTAGAGAATTACTTAAGGAAATAACAGCAATACACCTTTTAATGCCAGAGGCTGTTAAACCTTTGCATTTGAAACAGGTTCAATTATCAATTGTACATAATTGACAGTAAATAACTGAGTCACCAAATGAACAGTATTTAAGAAAAGCTATTATTCCTCACTGATAAGCAACTAAAATAATAGTTATCTTCAAAGTCTACCTAGCAGGTTTGAGCTCAAAGCCATGATATGATTCTGTAAACACAGAAACTGCTGACATGACTTATGTAAATAAGTTATTGTCAACTATTAACAGATGTAGTTTATGTATGTAATAGATTATCCACGTGAGATACAGGAGGAAAAAAAAACAGAAAATGAGAGAGAAAATAAATTCATTTATATTTTATTCCTAATATTCACAATAATTAGAATGGAAGGCAATGAAATTTTCCTACTAGGGAAGTGTATAACAGTGTTACTTTAGATAAGTAAAGGTCTTAGGGAAATTTAAAGTAATTTCAGGCTGCTCTTTTATCAAAATGCTGACACTAGCAGTTTAAGGTTCTGATCTCCTAACACTTTCCCTTGGTTTTTCTCATGAATCTAATATAGAAAGTGAGAAAGTCTTGTGAGCTGAAAACCCTTATATTTGATTCTAATGTTGTCTTGCTTTAAAATAGAGTTTTCCTTTTATTACAACATAGTTGAACTTGAGGCGTTTCAACTTTGAGTTTGAACTTGGCTAATTTGTGACAAGAAATTATGTGCAGCTTTAGGCCTCCCACTGGTACCCCCAACACAAAAAATGAGCAGGCACTGAACCATTTTCCAGATCAAAGAAACATGTTAATTCTGCTCTGTGCTAAGGAGGTATTAATTAGTCTCATCTCAGTTCCCATAAGTATCTGAGTTTTTCTGATTATCATCTTAAGTTGTGTTGTGTTTTATTAGATTGCTTTGGTCAGAAAATGTAATTATTTTTAGTTACAGTATATTCATGGTTAGGATTATGTCTAAAACTATCTTCCCCTCAAAAGATAGTTTGAACTTGTGGTATGCTCTGATTGGTGTATCACCTGATTAATACAGCTGGAAACTATGGCAACCATAGTTGTCTCAGGATGTCTGACCCACTTATGTAGGTAAGTCTATACTAGAATAAAGGAAAAGGCGTGTGAAAGCAATGCAAATAATATGAATCAAAACCATCTTTTGCTTTGGGGCTTGGTGCCTGTAGCTCAGTGGTTAGGGTGCCAGCCACATATGCCTGAGCTGGCAGGTTTGAACCCTGCCGGAGTCTGCTAAACAACAATGACAACAACAACAACAAAATAGTCAGGCGTTGTGGCAGGAGCCTGTAGCCCTAGCTACTTGGGAGACTGAAGCAAGAGAATCACTTAAGCCCGAGAGTTTGAGGTTGCAGTGAGCTGTAATGCCACAGCACTCTATTGAGGGTGACATGGTGAGACTCTGTCTCAAAAAACAAAACAAAACAAAACCATCTTTTGCTTTTGTAACCATGCATTTGGTAGCATTGTTCTTACCTATCTAAATTAGACATTTTATGAGCTATAAAACAAATATGCTAAGTTGGGCGCAGTGGTCATGCCTGTAATCTCAGCACTTGGGAGACTGAAGTGGGTGGATTGCCTGAGTCACAAGTTTGAGACTAGCTTGAGCCAGAGCAAGATCTCATCTCTAATAATCGTTGGGCATTGTGGTGAGCGCTGTAGTCCCAGCTACTTGGGAGGCTGAGGCAAGAGATTTGCTTAAGCCCAGGAGTTTGAGGTTGCTGTGAGCTGTGACACAATGACGCCCTACCAAGGGTGACAAAGTGAGACTCTGTCTCAAAATAAATAAAACTAAATTTAAAAATAAATATGCTAATGAATACTGACCCTAACTTCCTTAGCTAGTCAATTTGTGAATAGAAGTCATTCAGGTTCTGTTACTGCCATTTTATTAATTTGTATCTCCGATAGAAGTGATAGTTCTTGGCCAGGCACTCTTGGGAGGCCTGGCATTCTTGGGAGGCTGAGGCAGGAGGATTGCTTGAGGTCAGGAGTCCAAGACCAACCTCAGCAAGAGCAAGACCCCGTCTCTACTAAAAATAGAAAAAAATTGCTGGGAGTTGTGGTGGGCACCTGTAGTCCTAGTTACTTGGTGGTGGGGGTGGGGAAGTCTTGAGCCCAGGAGTTTGAGGTTGCTGTGAGTTAGGCTGACTCCGTGGCACTCTAGCCTAGGGCAACAGAGTGAGACTTTGTCTCCAAAAAAAAAAGAGGTTTAAAAAAAAAGGGAAAGAGGCCAGACATGGTGGCTCATACCTGTAATCTTAGCACTCTGGGAGGCCGAGGTAGGTGGATTGCTTGAGCTCAGGAGTTCAAAATGAGCCTGAGCAAGAATGAGACACCATTTCTACTAAAAATAGAAAAAACTAGCCAGGTATTATGGTGTTGTGGCAGGCATCTGTACTCTCAGCTACTTGAGCTATGACACCACGGGCATGGTGTAAGAGTAAGACTCAGAGTAAGTCTGCCTCAAAAAAAAAAAAAGTGACAGGCCAGGTGAAGAGGCTCAATCCTAGCACTCTGGAAGGCCCAGGTGGGTAGATTGCCTGAGCTCAAGATTTCCAGAGCAGCTTGAGCAAGAGCGAGACCCTGTTTTGCAAAAAGAAAAAGGTAATATTTCTTATATTGTTATGCCCCTCACCTCTTCCAAGGTTATAATAAAAGAACTACAACTAATAAAGGGCTTTAATATGATATAAAAAAACAATAATGCCTCTGTATCAGGCACCATTTTACAGAAAAATTTTCCATCTTGAATGGTATATAGTATGTAAAAAAATAGTGTATTACCTGGTTAGGTAGTTGGGTTTTTTACTGTTCAGGTCAACAATTCACATTATTGTCAGTCTGTTTTTCCAAAATTCTGAATGTGACTATGTTTTAGTATTTCTTTTTTGATTTTTTTCCTGTTACTTTCAGGATTTCTATTTTTAACAAACCTCTAAAATTTGGCCATCTTATACTATTACAAATGAAATGTATGTAATATTGGCATATATCTGTTTTAGAGGTCATGATGACGATAACAATGATGATGGTGATACTCATTTGATATTATGTTCCCTGAGCAATAAGTTCTTTTGATGCTCACAGAAATTTCATGTGATAAGCATTATAATTATCTCCGTTTTACTGAGGAGGATAAAGTACTACTTTCATCTTTTTTTTTTTTTTTTTTTTTTTTAGAGAGACAGAGTCTCACTTTATGGCCCTTTGGTAGAGTGCCGTGGCATCACACAGCTCACAGCAACCTCCAGCTCCTGGGCTTAAGCGATTCTCTTGCCTCAGCCTCCTGAGTAGCTGGGACTATAGGTGCCCGCCACAACGCCCGGCTATTTTTTTTTTGTTGCAGTTTGGCCGGGGCTGGGTTTGAACCCGCCACCCTCGGCATATGGGGCCAGCGCCCTACTCACTGAGCCATAGGTGCCGCCCCACTACTTTCATCTTCACATTACTGATAAAACCAGTGCTCAGAGAAAAGTGGCAAAGTGTGGTATTAAACAAACTGAGGTATATCTGATTCAAAAGCTTGTGCTCATAATCTTTGCACTATGGATAAAACAGATGAAAAAAATATTTGCCCTACCTGAATGAACAGGATTATATTTCCAAACAAAATATTGGGGCCCATAGTCTGACAAAAATCTTTTCCTATTTTTGAAATTTATTTACATGAAACCTTTTTTACATAAACCATATTTATGCCAAATATCAGTCAAGCATTTCAAAATGTGATCAGTCTTAAAGTGTGCCCTTAACATTAAGTGAAAAATTCCTCAATATTTGTGAATATATTTGCTTCCTATAGTTTTCTAAGAAAAGAAGCTATTAAGTTACAACTTTCAGATTATAAAGGCAAAATATAACCTCTTCGTAGTCCCTTCTTATCTTTTTTGTTTGTTTTTTTAGACAGTCTCACTCTGTTGCCATAGGTTGAGGGCCATGGTGTCAGAGCTCCCAGCAATCTCAAACTCCTGGGCTCACATGATTCTCCTACCTCAGCCTCCTGAGTAGCTGGGACTACAGGCATCCATCTTGATGCCCAGCTAGTTTTTCTATTTTTAATAGAGATGCGGTCTCGCTCTGGCTCAGGCTGGTATGGAACTCCTGAGCTCAAGCAATCCTCCTGCCTCGGCCTCCCAGAGTTCTAGAATTACAAGCGAGAGCCACCGTGCCCAACTCCCCTTCTTGTCTTAAAATGTTTGTGGGGTCTGGGCTCAGTGGCTTGTAATCTTAGCACTTTGGGAGGCCAAAGTGGGAGGATCACTTGAGCCCAGGAGTCTGAGACCAGCCTGTGAAACATAGTGAAACCCTGTCTTTACAAAAATATATTTTTTTAATTAGCCAGGTGGGGTGGTGTGCACCTGTAGTTCTAACTACTCCAAGAACTGAGCCAGATTCATTTTCAAGGTGATAAAAATGATCTAAAATTGACTGTGGTGATGATTTCATGTGTTTGTGAATATATAAATGTAACACTAGAATGGATGAATAGTATAATAAATGAGTTATATCTCAATAAAGCTGTTATGACCAAAAAAAAAAAAAAAAAAGTAGTGAGCCACAAGATCACTTGAGCTCAAGAATTGGAGGCTGCAATGATCTGTGATTATGCCACTGAACTCCAGGCTGGGCAACGAAGAGAAATCTTGTCTCTTTAAAAAAACAAAACAAGGCTCAGCGCCTGTGGCTCAAGCGGCTAAGGCGCCAGCCACATATACCTGAACTGGTGGGTTCGAATCCAGCCCGGCCCACCAAACCACGATGGCTGCAACCAAAAAATAGCCGGGCGTTGTGGCAGACACTTGTAGTCCCAGATACTTGGGAGGCGGAGGCAGGAGAATCGCTTGAGCCCAGGAGTTGGAGTTTGCTGTGAGCTGTGACCCCATGGCACTCTACCCAGGGTGACAGCTTGAGCTTGAGGATCTGTCTCAAAAAACCCCCCAAAAACCCAACTATATTATATATGTGTGTGTGTGTGTGTGTGTGTGTGTGTGAGAGTTCTTCATACCAGGACAAATTTATCCTGGAAATGTTTTAAATGGTTTCCAGATGTATGTTATTGTTTTTTAAAGTTTTATTTTTTTGCAGTTTTTGGCTGGGACTGGGTTTGAACCCACCACCTCTGGTATATGGGGCCGGTGCCCTACCCTTTTGAGCCACAGGTGCCAGCCTGTTTTTTCTTTTGTTTGTTTGTTTGTTTGTTTTTGCAGCTTTTGGCCAGGGCTAGTTTTGAACCCACCATCTTAGGCATATGAGTGAGGCCACCCTGCCACCCTGTTTTTTAAAGTTGAAATGTGTTGATAGCCAGGTATTTGTCTCCAAAGTGAGAATGATGTCATTCCACTCAGTTTATGAACGCAGTTTATTCCCTTTGAGAAATTTTTCAGAAATGTGAATATGACTTTAATAAAGAGATACACCATCACTTGTTGGTTTTGTTACAAGGAAGGAGTTTCTCTCATTTCTCTGTGTGGATAGCTTTGTGCATAGCCCATGGTGAAAACCTATAAAGGACTATTGGCATGTGTTGATTTGTATTTACTGTATTTCCAATGCCACTGGAAACCATTATTTATAAAACTGTGTAGGATTACTGTTTTGCAGTATAAAAAGTATTTGGATTCATAATCCATTTTCTTTAAGAAACAGAAGGACATATTGTGGTTATTGACATTAAAAAGGAATATTTTTACCTTTCCCTGTGGAGCAAAATCTTTGAGGATCATTTTAAAATATGAGAAAATGTCCTCCGAATTTAGGGAAGTCACACATAGATCCCAGTTCCTCTAATTACCCTTGGCAGTTTATTTGTTCATAGATCTGTGACAAGTTCTCTGGAATCCTATGATTTGAAGTATAGATCATTGTCTCAAAATGTGAAACATGATATGCACATTGGAATATTTAAATAGCTCTTTGAGTGTATCTTCCAGTGATATCTGACAAAACTTAAAGTGGCATTGTGTGAAAAAAAAAATCACCCCAGTTTTCTTTAACATCGTAATCGCTTTACGCCACATTCACTGAATCAGGTAATTCTTAGCTTTCCACCAAGTTTCCATATCTCTCTTATCTGGAAAAGATACAGGGGTCTAAAATGCAGCTTCTGTAGTTAAAGAATAAGAAGGAGTAAAGAGGCTGAGACGTGTGCTGACTTGGGAGCTTAACGGGAATGAAAAAAAAAAAAAAGATTTAGGAGATCTAAAAAGATGTGTGCAAGGAAATTCTCTGTACACAGTATGTCCCATTTTGTGAAAGCTCTTGCCTATCTATAAAAGCCATAACTCTGGGCAGCGCCTGTGGCTTAGGGAGTAGGGCACCCGCCCCATATACCGAGGGTGGCGGGTTCAAACCCAGCCCCGGCTGAACTGCAACAAAAAAATAGCCGGGGGTTGTGGCGGGCGCCTGTAGTCCCAGCTGCTCGGGAGGCTGAGGCAGGAGAATCGCGGAAGCCCAAGAGCTGGAGGTTGCTGTGAGCTGTGACGTCACGGCACTCCACCGAGGGTGGTAAAGTGAGACTCTGTCTCTACAAAAAAAAAATAATAATAATAAAAGCTATAACTCTGATGATGAAAAAAGTAGAAAACTGTTCAAATAATGCTGAGCTTAGCTGTCCTAAATTATGTGCATATTTATTCCACTTCTCGGAGTTTCCAGTTTACACCAAGCCACATGTCATCCAGGCCAATCCTGGGGGTCTCGCATCCCTCTGTGGTCAAGTGGTCCTGTTTCTCTGCACCCCCAGGTCATCTCACTGGCCGGCCCAGCGCTTAGGCCCCAGGGTAGCGGTCAACATCGGCTGGGCAGCTGGACACACCAAAGACGTTCGCCTCTCGACAGGATCCAGCGGTGTCCTCCCGAATGCTGCACATCGTGTGACGGGGACAGACCGCGCGCCCGGCCCGGCCTTTCCCGGGGGTCCTGGGGAAGAGCGGAGAGCCGGTGTCCTCGGCCGGGCGGCGGACCCGAGCGGAGCTGCGCGGGCTGCCCCTGCCGCCGTCCCCCGGCGCCTTCCCGGGCGCGCTGCCGGCCGCCCGGCGTTCTCGGCCTCGTGCGCCCCGCGGGAGGAGCCGCCGGCGGCCGTGACGCGGCGGGGAGGAAACGGCGGCGCCCGGCGGCCCTGCCGGGAAGGAGGAAGCGCCAGGGCGTCCGGCTCCGCGCCCGCCGCGCGGGGAGCAGCGCCGCCGAGCAGGTAGGCGCGGGCGGCGGGAGGGTCCGCGCGCGTCCGGGCCGCGGTCGGAACCCGGGCGGGAGGGGAGGGGGCGGGGCGGGGCGGGGCGGGGCGGGGCGGCCGGGCCTCGGCGGCTCCCGCTGCTCCGAGCTAAGGTGACTTTCTCGGGTGCCCCGGAAATCTCGGAGTTGATGGGCCGGCCCCGACTCTCCAGAGTTAGTGGTCTTTGTTTCCTCGGCGTGAATTCGGATCTGCTTTGAGATTCCTACACACCCGTGGTGTCGGGGGATGGACACTGTGACCCCTGCTTAGCCCCTGAGTCCAGAGAAGCCGCGAACGCCCAGGTTGGGAGACGCCGCCTGAGGTGGAAAGTGGGTTCGGGTCACCTGCGAGGCCCGGGATGCGGGCGGCCCCGGGATCGGGTGGACGGGCGTCGTTAACCTGTGGCTTGAGGACTTGGCGTAGGAGACTTTGATGCCTTGTTACTTCTAAGTTCTCTCATTTGAACCCTTTCCGTCTCTCCAAGAGAATCTGGCTCAGTTAATTTCACAGTTTTAGCATTGGTATGTACCCTCTAACTTTGAGATGTTTAGATTTTGGCATTTTTAGTGATGGTTAGAAAGATAGAAAAGAGGGGAAAAAAAGAAAGAAAAGAGAAAGGATTAATCTTTTGAAACTCAAAGTCTTTCACTGAATTTTGCAGTGACTTCTGAACCACAGTTTCAAACCTGCACAAGATTATATAGAGCGCATTTGAGTTACAAGAACAAACATAAAGCGCTCCAATTTCTAAAACTTGATCAAGGCGAAGAATAAACTGTTGTGTACTTTGATTCTCTTCCTTCTCACTAGGTTGAGACTTCCCCCAACCAAATGTGGAAAGTACTTGGTGTTTGTTTGCTTACCACTTAGATAGAGCTCTTATTATGACTGGACTTTTTGTAAGTACTTTATAAATATTAACTCAAAATCTTAAATCAAAATATTAAATTATAGCGGTTCTAGCAATGACGAGGCTGTGTATATTTTAGTTCCCACCATGTCATTGCAGGAGCTAGAAACATTAGAGGAAGTTGCAGCGTATTTTAGGACTGAGTGAGCCTTCTGTACCCCTTGTCTACCACTCCTGAGAAGACAAGCCCTGTTCCTGCATTTCTCTGGGGGAAGGGAGTCTGGATCTCAGGGAATCTATCCAGTTCCAAGCAGGTCTCCACCAGATCCTGAGCAGCTTCTGTAAAATGGTCTCTCTTATCCGCCATTGTGCCCATCAGATAATTCTGGAAAGACCAGAACTTCCCTCTTTCTTCAACTGCCACTGACTGCATCAAGCCTAATTTTGTTTTTAAAAGGAACTTTGTTCTTAATATGTTCTACTTTATTCATATGACATAGCTGAGATTTGAGGGTCAGATTGAATTTGAATTGTACTATGAAATAGAGTAGAACATTTTTTGTGTGTCCACATTAACAAAATAATTTTTTGTAAGTGAACTGCTGTTTGTTCCTGGCAACATTGAATTCGTAGCTTAGCCTCTCAGGTGTCCAGTTTGAGATCTGCAGGTAGATAGAATACTTTTTCAGAATAAAGTGCCCTTTTCAAATGAGCATTTTGGCAGATGACCAGATTAGTAGAGACCTGGAATAATGAATAAGATAAACATGGTTTTTATAATGATGATGGATGTAACATCGAAATCTGCACATATTAACTTTCTTCCTGTCTCTCTTCCTTCTTCCCTCTCTCCCTCTTTTTTTCTCTCTCTCATGTATTTAAATTTCCAGGGATATGATTAAATAAGCTGGTAAGTCCTATTTAATAGGATCATAAAGTGTCTCTTGAAGCAGGAAGGCCAATGTTTCTGCAATATAATTTATGGCAGAACAGGCATTAGTGTCATCCATTAATTCAGCCAAATGAAACCTAGCATTTTCCTTGTTTACTAAGTGCTTCCAAATATACTCATTTGCTCTTCAGAGAGACCTTGTGAGGTTGGTCTCTCAATCATTTTTTTAATTCCCATTTTTACAGATGAAGAAACTGAGGCATAGAAATGTTAAAGTGGGCTCGGTGCCTATAGCTCAGCGGCTTGAGCGCCAGTAACTTACCCTGGAGCTGGTGGGTTCAAATCCAGCTGGGGCCTACCAAACAATGACAACTATAACCAAAAGATAGCTGGGCGTTGTGGCAGGCGCCTATAGTCCCAGCTACTTTGGAAACAAAGGCAAGAGAATCACTTAAGCCCAAGAGTTTGAGGTTGCTGTGAGCTGTAATGTCACATCACTCTACTGAGGCAACATAGTGAGACTCTGTCTCAAAAAAATATTTCAGGGCAGCACCTGTGGCTCAGTGAGTAGGGCACCGGCCCCATACACCTAGGGTGGCAGGTTCAAACCCGGCCCCAGCCAAACTACAACAAAAAATAGCTGGGCGTTGTGGCAGGCACCTGTAGTCTGAGCTACTTGGGATGCTGAGGCAAGAGAATCGCCTAAGCCCAAGAGCTGCAGGTGGCTGTGAGCTGTACAGCACCCTACAGAGGGTGACAAAATGAAGACTCTGTCTTATTATTATTATTATTATTATTTTTCGAGACCGAGTTCTACCCTGTGCCCTGAGCAGAGTGCAATGGCATCGTAGTTCACTGCAACCTCAGACTCCGGCTGTGGGCATCCTGCTGCCGCAGCATCTGAAGCCACTGGGATTACAGGCGCTCACTGTGGCACCTGGCTGGGTTTTTCCATTTTTTTCATGAGTTGGTGTCTCACTCTAGCCCAGACAAGCCTTGAATTCGTAAGCTCAAGCAATCCTCCTGCCTCAGCCTCCCACAGTGCTGGGATTACAGGCCGAGCCAACGCACTCGGTAAAAAAAAAGAAATGTTAAAGTGCTTTAGTCACAATTACACAGTGAATGAGAGGCAGAGCTTGAATAGACTTTTTTTTTTTTTTTTTGAATAGACTGTTGTGGGGCAACACCTGACACATGCAGTTGTATGATAGACATTTGTGGAATGAATGATTCCAAATGACTTCAGGTATCTTGCTCTTTCAAAACTTATCTCTCAAAATACCATAGTAATTGATTTGTGCCTAATCCAATGCCTCTCTTAATTTCAAACAATATCAGATAAAACATATATATATATGTTTTTGAGACAGAGTCTCACTTTATCACCCTCTGTAGAGTGCTGTGGCATCACAGTTCACAGCAACCTCCAACTCCTGGGCTTAGGTAATCCTCTTGCCTCAGCCTCTCAAGTAGCTGAGACTACAGGTGCCCGCCACATGCCCGGCTATTTTTTGTTGCAGTTTGGCTGGGGCTGGGTTTGAATCTGCCACCCTCCGTGTATGGGGCTGGTGCCCTACCCACTGAGCCACAGGTGTTGCCCATAAAACATATTTTCTACAAAAATGATGGGCATGCCCTGTGGATTTATTTCTTAGGATTTGTCATCTCTGGTTTTTGAAACTGAATATAGGTTGATTATTTCTTTCCCCTTTCAAATATCTTACCTTTTTTCTCTGATTTTGAGAGAATGGATTAGATACATGATGTTTGTGTTGACAACTTTCTTACCGCTCTGTGCTACTTAGATTTATGATCAAGTTTGATCATAGGTATTAAAATGTTTTTTGAAGTGTCTGATGCAACTGTTTTTTTTTTTTTTTTTAAGAGACAGAGTCTCAACTTTATCACCCTTGGTAAAGTACTGTGGCGTCACAGCTCACAGCAACCTCCAACTCCTGGGCTTAGGTGATTCTCTTGCCTCAGCCTCCAGAGTAGCTGGGACTACAGGTGCCCACCACAAGGTCGGCTATTTTTTGTTGCAGTTTGGCTGGGGCTGGGTTTGAACCCTCCACCCTGGGTATATGGGGCCGGCGTCCTACCCACTGAGCTACAGGCACCGCCCAACTGTGGTTTTTTTTGAAATGTTGCAATTATCTTAGCATAAAGGATCTTTAAAAAAACAAACAAAAAAATCCTCAATTATTTTTATTCTTTAAGCATAATTCTCTGTATCCTACACTATGTGATTTCCAGATGGATAACCTTCAGTTAGAAAGGAAAATGTGGTCATTACCTGGTGGGAGGAATTGAGAAGGGCTATCAGGCAGAAATGACAGATGAGATGGCCTTTCCCGTGAGGCATCTTAGGTGATAAGAAACTCATAATGAAGCTAGACTGAGTCATCTGCCTGTCAATGTTCTTCTGTGTGGGAGTGGAATAAAATACTTTTGAAACCTGCCTTGTTTCAGAAACCACTTTACCTTTTCCAATCCTCATGTTTTCTCTCTCTCCATGTAAATTACTGACTAAACTGCTGATTCATGAAACCCAAATTATGTAACATGTTATTCCTGACAGAAACAGCTCTCACATTATTATTATTTTTTTTTTTTGGAGATATGCACACATATTTAATTTTTTGTAGAATTAAAGTGACAATTAATCAAGGAATTTTAAACAGTCACAGTATTTATGGGGCAAGTAACACATTAAACAAGATTAAAAATTTGTTGAGAATTGCTGACACTGGGTCATAGGTAGATGGGCATTCATCATATGAATCTGTTTGGTTTGGTATCTGTTTAAAATTTTCTTCACTG